>CAJHNH020000674.1:0-15000 GCA_905116865.2 Candidula unifasciata
CTTCTGTCGGTAATCCAGTAGTAGGTACGGCAAGAACAGTTTGCAGTGCAAGCATTCAGCTAGAGCACAGACTGCTTGTCATTGTGTGTAGATATACAATGTCTGGTACGACGTATCGTCAATCGCTTCTCCCACGCCTACCCAATACACACAATAGGGTCATTCTGATTGGTAGTGCCCTGACCTGTCATCTTGGATGGCACAAGGTTACGGGGGGTGTTCTGCGATGCCGTTGATATCGCGTTTATTGTATATTTCAGCATGCCAGTGCTTTTATATCGCTCTAAAAACATGGAGCAAATGGCCCATACCCCCACCCAACACAATCCCCCCCCTTTTTTTTTTTTTTCAGAGACTGCTATGCTAAACCTTGATACTGCCATTTTTATTTCTCGTAATGAAAACGTAAAATGCAAAGACAACCACAGAAAAGCACACACACTAGAGCAGGACACATATGTAACCTATAGGAAAGTCGACCGGCCCAGCAAATTTGGTGAATGAAAAGTGACCTACTTTGTCTGGGGAGATTTATGTGAACCTAACCTAATGTCTTTAATGTCATTAGTCCATATTCTCCTTGGGCGTCCTTTCCTTGGCGTGCTTTACGGAAGAAGAAAAAAATCACGTTCAACCGGCATCCCCGAAGGGGGAGCTTTAGGTTATAATTGTGACTAGGTTATGTGCGCCGTATAAAATGATTAAGCACTGCTCGCCACCAAAAGCCCTGAAAACGACTTTTGCAGTGTTGGTGCGATCAAAGGAGAGAGACGCTAATACTGTCCCGACCGAGGACGAAGTTGTCTACCGGCGAGCCAATAGGCGACCTGGTCGACGATGTGCCCTTTTCTCTCGTATCAGTCATTTTATTTGTAGCGCCTGAGTTGGTAGTCGCTGTGACTACATTCTAATGAGATGACCGAACATTTCGCCGCATGCTTCTTAGAGAATTGGGTGCAATGTGTCGTTGCTATTTGTCTGTCTGATAGTATCATTTCTCATGACACATTGCACCAAAGCCTCTGTGAAATATACGTAAAATTTAGGCCATCTTTCACTCAACATTCGTAACGATTCTTCTATCACAGTAATGGCCTTACGAACTCAGCGTTTTATACTTTGTTCTATCAAAGACAATTGCCCTCTTACCTGAGCATGTTATACTTTATTGTTTCAAAGACAATTGCTCTATTAACTCAACATTTTACACTTTCTTCTGTCATAGACAATTGCTCTGTTATCTCAGCATTTCATACTTTCTTCTACTTTTCAGAACTCGTATACTATACACAGTTGCTATATTATCTAAACATTTTATACCCTCTTCTGCCAGGTGATAAAATCTGCATAACTTCAACTGTTCACCCCCTTCTATCATAGACAGTTGTTCGGGTAACCAAGTTACTGAGACCCGCTTCATTTCACCCCCTATTACCTCAACTATTGACCTCTTTCTAACAAAATTGACTATTAATTCAACTGTTCAATCACTTATATCACTGACAATTGATCAACTGTCTCAACTATTCGCCCTCTTCTATCACAGTCAATCGAATATCTCAAATATTCACCCCTTTCTATCATATTTGACCTATTAATTCAGCTATTCAACCACTTCTATCACAGATAGTTGATCTATTAACTCAACTATTCAACCACTTCTATCACAGATAGTTGATCTATTAACTCAGCTATTCAACCACTTCTATCACAGATAGTTGATCTATTAATTCAGCTATTCAACCACTTCTATCACAGATAGTTGATCTATTAACTCAACTATTCACCCTCTTCTATCACAGATACTTGATCTATTAATTCAGCTATTCAATCACTTCTATCACAGATAGTTGATCTATTAACTCAGCTATTCAATCACTTCTATCACAGACAGTTGATCTATTAATTCAGCTATTCAACCACTTCTATCACAGACAGTTGATCTATTAACTCAGCTATTCACCCTCTTCTATGACAGATAGTTGATCTATTAATTCAGCTATTCAATCACTTCTATCACAGATAGTTGATCTATTAACTCAGCTATTCAATCACTTCTATCACAGACAGTTGATCTATTAACTCAGCTATTCAACCACTTCTATCACAGACAGTTGATCTATTAACTCAGCTATTCAACCACTTCTATCACAGATAGTTGATCTATTAATTCAGCTATTCAATCACTTCTATCACAGATAGTTGATCTATTAACTCAGCTATTCAATCACTTCTATCACAGACAGTTGATCTATTACTCAGCTATTCAATCACTTCTATCACAGGCACAGTTGATCTATTAATTCAGCACTTCAATCACTTCTATCACAGACAGTTGATCTATTAAACACAACTATTCAACCACTTCTATCACAGATAGTTGATCTATTAACTCAACTATTTCGGAATTCCTCTCTACTATCACAGATAGTTGATCTATTAACTCAGCTATTCAACCACTTCTATCACAGATAGTTGATCTATTAACTCAGCTATTCAACCACTTCTATCACAGACAGTTGATCTATTAACTCAGCTATTCAACCACTTCTATCACAGATAGTTGATCTATTAACTCAACTATTCACCCTCTTCTATCACAGACGGTTGATCTATTAACTCAACTATTCAACCACTTCTATCACAGATAGTTGATCTATTAACTCAGCTATTCAACCACTTCTATCACAGATGGTTGATCTATTAACTCAGCTATTCAACCACTTCTATTACAGACAGTTGATCTATTAACTCAGCTATTCAATCACTTCTATCACAGATAGTTGATCTATTAACTCAGCTATTCAATCACTTCTATCACAGACAGTTGATCTATTAACTCAGCTATTCAACCACTTCTATCACAGACAGTTGATCTATTAACTCAGCTATTCAACCACTTCTATCACAGATAGTTGATCTATTAATTCAGCTATTCAATCACTTCTATCACAGATAGTTGATCTATTAACTCAGCTATTCAATCACTTCTATCACAGACAGTTGATCTATTAACTCAGCTATTCAACCACTTCTATCACAGACAGTTGATCTATTAACTCAGCTATTCAACCACTTCTATCACAGATAGTTGATCTATTAATTCAGCTATTCAATCACTTCTATCACAGATAGTTGATCTATTAACTCAGCTATTCAATCACTTCTATCACAGACAGTTGATCTATTAACTCAGCTATTCAATCACTTCTATCACAGACAGTTGATCTATTAATTCAGCAATTCAATCACTTCTATCACAGACAGTTGATCTATTAACTCAACTATTCAACCACTTCTATCACAGATAGTTGATCTATTAACTCAACTATTCACCCTCTACTATCACAGATAGTTGATCTATTAACTCAGCTATTCAACCACTTCTATCACAGATAGTTGATCTATTAACTCAGCTATTCAACCACTTCTATCACAGACAGTTGATCTATTAACTCAGCTATTCAACCACTTCTATCACAGATAGTTGATCTATTAACTCAACTATTCACCCTCTTCTATCACAGACGGTTGTGAATCTATTACTACTAGTAAACTATATTCAACCACTTCTATCACAGATAGTTGATCTATTAACTCAGCTATTCAACCACTTCTATCACAGATAGTTGATCTATTAACTCAGCTATTCAAACCACTTCTATTACAGACAGTTGATCTATTTAACGTCAGCTAATTCAACCACTTCTATCACAGATAGTTGATCTATTAAACTCAGCTATTCAAGCGCACTTCTATCACAGACAGTTGATCTATTAACTCAGCTATCTTCAACCACTTCTATCACAGACAGTTGATCCAGTTGATCTATTAACTGCAGCTATTCAACCACTTCTATCACAGATAGTTGATATAGTTTATACTCAACTCACTAATTCACCCTCATCTCTATCACAGATAGGTTGACTATTAACTCAGCTATTTTCAACCACTTCTATCACAGATAGTTGATCTATTATATAATTCAGCTATTCAATCACTTCTATCACAGATAGTTGATCTATTAACTCAGCTATTCAACCACTTCTATCACAGACAGTTGATCTATATTAACTCAGCTATTCAACCACTCTCTATCACAGACAGTTGATATATATTAACTCAGCTATTCAACACACTTGCTATCACAGATAGTTGATCTATTAACTCAACTATTCACCCTCTTCTATCACAGATTGTTGATCTATTAACTCAGCTATTCAACCACTTCTATCACAGAAGGTGGCTATATGAAACTCTTTATGTCCTCATTTCTGGGTTATTATCTCCTCATCTCTAAAGTAGGTGGTGTTTATTTTGATTATTTTTTTGACCACAATATTAAACTACATTATATTAACTGTACGGGGATTACAAAGAGCAAAGTAAATACCAGGACACTCTGGCAGAGCCCTTGGACGGAGCGGCACTGGCATAGCGGCTACAAACATGCCTACAGCCCCGAACGCTTATGGTTCGGGATGTTCGCGACATGCCTTCAAATGAAAGCCTTAAAAAGTGTACTAGATATTACAGACTGTTTCATGACCGTGTCTAGGGTCCGTGGCAACATGCAGCTTTGAATCTTCCGATCTCACTCATATACTTCCTGGACCGACAGGTTGCATTTTACTGTACATAGACCTTCATTCTGAGACTACCTCTGTCCCATAGGCTCCACCCCTTCATTGGATTAAAAACGCGAATAACAAAGCTGCTCCTCAATGGTGTAGGTCAAAGGTGGTGTGACTATATTGTATAATGTCCATTATGACCCCATGATATCACGTTCTTAACACTCTTGAAATCCTTAATAATAATAAAAAACTTTTATGGAGACAAATGGCATGTTTATATGGTATTTTCAGTCATTCTTTTGGGGTTTTCATTTGAAGCCCCTCGTATTTTCAGTCATTCTTTCAAGTTTAATTTTTTTCATCTGAAGCACCCTCGTATTTTCAAAAACGACACTGACTCACAGACGGACCCGGGGTAACATTGGAACAAGGTAACATCCTGGGGAGTACAGGCGACCTTCTTGAGGTTGACTCATCGTGAGCCAGTTGATCTATAATCTATTTAAATAGTAATCTAGTATCTCTTGTTCCTCTTCTTTCTTCTTCTTCTTCTTCTTCTTCTTCTTCTTCTTCTTCTTCTTCTTCTTCTTCTTCTTCTTCTTCTTCTTCTTCTTCTTCTTCTTCTTCTTCTTCTTCCTCTTCTTCTTCTTCTGTTCTTCGCTGTAAACTCCGATGGAAAGTGATTTTATTTATCCACCCGTGGAATTTAGTCTTGTTTCAGAACCTGAGTGTTGTGTGTACATTCGTTTTACAGATATGACCTATTTGTATGCAGACTGTTGGTTTCTTGCCTCCCAGGCAGACGCACTTCGACTACTAAGGGAATCACCAATTATTCGACTCTTACGACATGCTTGTTGGGAAGGCTGTCTATTCTTGTTTTTCCCCACAATGGGATCCTGGAATCCACACGGGGGATCTAGTATTTTATACCCCAAGTCAGATACCGTTTGATCAGTCCGTTTATATCTCGAGACAGCCAGAAGAGCTAGAAACAGAACCTTATATCTCCGTCGACACCCACAGCGGTAAAAGAGGAAGTGAAGAAGAAGAAGAAGATACCCCAAGTTTACTCAGAGGGTCTAAAAGTTTGGAAATGAGGATCGTCGTCGGCCAGAGGCGCAGGCCCAAGCATTGAAACATCACTAACACAATACAGTTGTTAATGATCCTGCGGCCCCTTGCCAGGCTTCTGCAGACCAGATTCGGCCCGCGTGCCGCCAGTTGATTAACCTTGAAATACCCGATTCTCTATTGGGGAATAAATCTCCTTTATTTTGACGCATTCAACTGAGAACGTCAATGTAATATTTCACATGTCTGCTGATGTCACATAAAATTATAAATTGTCTGTGCCAGATTTAGTGTGAGGGGAGACGTTGTCTAATGTGACCCACTCGTTTCAGTTCTGTAACTAACGAATACAATTTGTAATGCTCTTGTAAAATATGATACATTAAATGTGATCATGATTAACTTTGAAGCGTTTTCCCTGTGTTGTTTATTCCAAAATACTTTAATTGTTTATTTTATTTATTAAATATTTACGTTTTTAAATGTATTGAAATGCTACAAGAAATACTTTTCCAATACCGTGGACCAAGATGAATAACAACAATATGACAAACAATCTGGTCTGAACGGCGAGGACAATTGGCTCATAAATAGCATTCTGTCACACAAGCTGAGCTATTTTGGTCACATTAAACCTCGTGATGGCCTGGAGAGATCGGTGATGGAGGGCACAGTTTCTGGGACAGGGGACGGAGGCTGATTTACGCGAAGTGGGATACAAGACATTGGAGATGTATTGGCTATGAAAGCCCACAGGACAGCTGAGTTAGCTAGAAGAAGAGAAGCTATAAAGATGCCGTGACGACAGCGAAATTCTAATTGATGGTTTAAATGTAAGATTTCAAAGAGAAAGAGTAGTTCTGAAAGGTAACTTCCAGGAGAACGAGGCATGAGTCGACCAGCACAAGGGTGGACTAGGATATCAAGGGCTCTGTGACAATGTTCTTTACTAGGAGGAACATTTAGAAGTAGACCAAGGGGTTTTGGGGTTATGAGAGCGACTTTCTGTACAAGGCCGGCAACACGAGGATGATGATGAAGATGACGTTAAAGGTGATGAGGATGATGGTGGTTGTGAGGATGGTGGGGATTATGATGATGTTGGTGATGGTGATGATGATGATGATGATGATAATGATGATAATGATAATGATAGTAGTGATGGTGATGATGATGATGGTGTTGATGGTGGTGATTGTCGCGCGCCCACGTGGGTAAATACACTGAATTAGTGAGGGTGTGGGTTTGAACCTTAACAATGCCCACCCACGTGAGAAACTGGACTAATATCTAAGCTATGTTGATCCTAGACAGTCCTGGATAGCCAAGAAAACAGCGAGTGGCTCGTTCCATGAAATGAAAGTTGCTGTACTTGTATCCACAGGCAGTAGAAGAAGGGATAGAATAGATATCAGATAAACCCACTGTTATATAATCCCGATACACACAGTTAACCCCTCCGACTGTGTTCTCCTCTCCTGGCATTACTTAAAAGCCCCCATAAAGTGATTTAAATATTTGTTAGCTGAAGTAAACTAATATGCACAAAGACACTTGAACCTAAGTACACAATTTACTACTCAACTATTTTGTAACAACATCAAACATGATTTTATTTGAATAATCGAAATTAAAATGAACTTGTTTAGGCTAGTAGAGCTGAGGGAGTGTGATTGATGACAGTTTGTACATATACTTAACTCCTAGTAGGAGAATTCACCGTCGGACAGTTCTCGGCTTGAGACCCTGCCTATCTTTTCCAGTTTGTCGTCCTCACTGCTTTCATGCAGGTCGTTACACTCAGACGGTCGGCAAATAATGGATGCCTACTAGTCCCTGCCCAATGTGGGAACTGTGATAAAGAAACAAGCGCATATCTGTAGTATCTGCTCTAGGTGTACACTAAGCATGTATATTATAATAACATCAAACATGTTTATTTAAAACAAACATTTCATCTCTCCCTCATGTTCACATTCACTCCTGTCCAATTTGGAAGGGCTTATGTCTCACATTCCACCCGTTACATTTACTGCCTTCCTCTACACACAAGTCCTGTAATGATAGTCAAGTCTTCTACGTCATATGCCATCTCTCGTACAGACTCAAAATGACAATCAGTCAGACAGAACAAGTTCTGGAATCCATGCTTGGAACAATCGACGCGCCCCGAAAGCTAACAATATTTCTGAGGCGAATCAAATAAGAAATCTCAGGGATTTACTCTCCGGGATCAATCTCCGCATTAGCCGCCCGAGAGTTAAACACATTTCAGTGTGTTTGCTGTATGTAATACAGATTCACATTAACTACATGTGACAAGATTGCCAAAGTTATCTTCACGCGTGTGATTTCAAAAACATGATAGTTCATTAAATTTCAATGGTAACATTAACATTTAAGTTTTACAACATTGAAACACATGTGCACGAAAAAACATTCATGACACTATCAAAGAGGATATAAAGCAATGTGGCAGTGCCCTAAGAGAATGAAGAATGTTCGCCTAGGAGTATTACAAAGTGATGAAGACACACACTTGAGCAAAAAGACAGTTAGATTTCTATCAGGAAATTAAGGTTTTCAAACTAGTTTTTCTCACCTGGAGAATGAAACCACAATGCCAAAAGTTCTGTCTCAAGCTTAGGTTAAGCCCAACAGATGGCATGTTCTGGACAGAGTCTCATTTACCAGACCTAGAGTTCACCCCTTTATAACTTTTATCAAGCTCCTCCTACATTACTCCTAAAATCATTCTCATTCAAGGATGTCACTGCTCCTCCCCTGTGGGTAAGTTTATTCGCTGTCAGTCAGGGCTGTACAACACTTGTTTAAATTCCCACGGTCATATTCTCCTGGTCAATCCATCTGACCAGAGCAAATGGGCCAAGTCACACCTCCAGTCTACTTCACCTGTCAAGTTGTTTGCTAACACTGTCGGCTCACTATGTCAATAGGGACTGTCGAACCTGCCCTCGAGTTAGGTAACCTCAGGGGGAATTAAACACAATTAGCCGGAGTTATCTGCTCCTAATGGTCTGGCTAGGAGATAAATATTTGACACCAACAGATGGTGTGCAAATCTGCAGTCAGTAAGTCTGCTTGGTCAGTCTTATCTCTGTACGTTAACACTTAACATCTGGGGAAAAGTTTTAGTGTTTGATATGACCAACAGTCCAGAAGAATTTAATGTTTGATCAGGTCGCCTACTTAGATTAAGGATGTATCCAAAACCATTTATTTCTGTATACTTCGAAACACAAAGGAATAAAAGTAGGTCAAGGAAAGACATTCTGAAGTCACCGAGCGTATTGTCACAGTGATGATGATGACGATGGTGGTGGTGATGATGATGGTGGGGGGGGATGTTATTGGTAGTGATAAAGAAATGATGGCGTGCGGCGGTGATGATGATAATGGTGATAATGGTGATGATGGTAAATAATGATGATTGTGGTGGTGATAATGGTGGTGAAGATGATGGTGGCCGTGATTATCATTATGGTGGTGGTGACGATAACGGTTCGATGGTGTTGATGGTCGGTGATAACAATCATGGTGCTGATGAAGATGGGGATGGTAAAAATTATGATGATTAATGAGCAGCTTTACATTCAAACGTCTTTATCAACGACTGCATTGATCTCTCTGTCATTACCGTGGTTTTGGCTCGCGGCTACACGCTTCTAACAGCGGGACCATAAAAGAGTTAGTAAATAAATGATCTATAAGCTCCTCTCCCACCACCCCTACTCACCCCAAGGGCCTTAACGTCCAGCAAAGACTTGCCTTTTGAAAAGAAAACTCCAGATATGTTCAGTGCCGAAACCCAGGCCACTTACCTCTCTATTTTACTTCCTAACCAGTATTTTTTCAGCATTACACGTGTATACATAGTGTCTGCTGTTTAGATTCGTTATGGATATTTCTGAATCCGTGGTGTGCTGATGAAGGCTCTGTCACCTCAACGTTCGTTTGTCGTTCACGTATCCCTACTAGCCTTAGATATCTTGAGTAGCTTCAGACATCGCAGTATTATCTTTTATATTAATACTATTTTCTTATATCCTGTATATGCCCGGTTGGCTTCTATATCTCTAGTTTGTATGTGTGTATGGTTACATCTGACATTTCACTAGTAAGTAAATAAGTTTTACTCCAGCAGGACATAAGTAAAAGTAAAGTAAAGGATCCTTTTCCACGCCTTTGGGTGTATAGGGCATATAAGGCTAGAGCTATATTTTATAGACCAATCGGCACAAGATGGGTGATGTAGTCAGCATCACGCCGGCCGCCTTTGCTTCCAGGGACTGCACCAGGTACCCACTCAAGGCTGGGTCGAAATGGGAGCCAAGGTCATTTTTGAAAAAAAGTTTGGCGTCGCCAGGGAGCGAGCCCACGACCTTCAGATCCAGCAGGACATCACAACAAGCGATAAAAACCCGGTGACACAAAGTGTTACCATTCGGATGAGGAACACCCGCGGAGAGGTCACGGAAACTTCGTTCAACCGTTAGGCTACAAAAAGGTACCCCCGGCAGCAGCCAAAAAAAACGAAAAATCGCATCCCACACTGGACGAATAATATATCAACATGTCACTTGCTCTCTGTCATTCTCTAAGTAAAACGTTTCAGAAAAAATAAATAGATAACCGAATCTGCAACCATAACAAAAACAGCAATTGATTTTTTTTTAATGTGAAATGTGAGGTCCCAAAAAACAAACAAAAATGCACTGAGCTATATAAAATACAATAAACTAACACTTGCAGTCGCTAGCCTCTGCGGGATTTCCCAATGAGGTACTCCGAGCACTTAGGGGCTGATTGGCTGCATTCATTTTTATTAAAAAATATATATTCTCTTGCAGGACTGCAACTGGTTGCATTAACATCCCAAGGACGAGAGTCAAACACGTACAAGTCTGGGAAACCATTTAGCATAGAAAATATGTTTGAAAACTACAAAAACGGCTACCTAGTAGCTTGTAGTCCTGTGTGGATGTGTCTTATGTGTAATAAAGATGGTCGGTTGACCAACCTTCTCTAAAACCGGTTAAATCACCTAATATTGTGTAATCAACTATTGTTTGGCGGAATCTATTCTGGAGATGTATATCCTTCCAAAATGTTACAGGGCTCGAATTAAAATAAGTTAGGGAATATAAAAAAACGGTCCCTGAGTTCTTGAATACAGAAAGTTAAAGAATAGGGTGAATCCCCGAAAATGTCTAAAGAAATTTCAGAAAACAAGAGTCAAAAACTTTGTAAATTTAACTCAATTAAATTGCTTGAACAATCTTTAGTCCCTAAGAAAAATTTGATAATCTGAAAACAGTTTCAAAACCCAACTGTATTGATAAAATACTGATATTGAATTCAAACAATTTTTCAAATTAACATATAGAAAATACATCACGGGTTCAAATGTACACCAAAACTCTGAAACAAACATCAAAGATCAGTTACGATAGTATTGATGAGCTGAAATGTAGTTTCCTTTGGAGGAATGTCCACTGATAAACGGGCAATTCGGGTTACGGTTCACGTTCTTCAAGCAACTAGGTAAACAGGCCAACCGGAATATGGAATTACGGTCCTCTGGTAACCAGGCAGGCAAGAATACGGTAACACGGGATTATGGTCCTCTGGTAAACAGGCAGGCATGAATACGGGAACACGGGAACCTGAAATCGTATATGGTATTATTATTGTGGGTGTTAGGCCGATGGTATGGCTGGCAATCGTTCTGTGTTGTGACGAAAATTAGATCTCATGCTTTTCTCCTAGTAACACCACAAAACGTCAGAAATTATGTGCGCCAGTTTTTCTATACCTTTTTATTCTTTTAGCGTCTATGTTTAAATATATTTTATTTTACGTGCGCAATTCTTTTAACTAAAACTTGCAATAACCTGAAATATTTCTCCCGTTTTGTCACAAGAAGGTGTGGTCTTCTAATGTCTACTTTGTCCAGTGCATTATTTATCGGCCCTTGAAGCCCATCAGTACAAGATCAAAAAGAAAGACTTCCCTAACAAATCTGACACAAGATGAACCCGAAAAAAAATTTTGTTATTTAAGAACAAACTCATCAGATGTTACATTTTAAATTATTAAAAACAGTTGTCTCTCTTGCAAAAGAAAGCGTATTTAATAAAGCAACTTTGTCATTGGGTGGGAGAAAGAAAGAAAGAAAGAAAGAAAGAAAGAAAAGAAAAAGAAAGAAAGAAAGAAAGAAAGAAAAAGAAAGAAAGAAAGAAAGAAAGAAAAAGAAAGAAAGAAAGAAAGAAGAAAGAAAGAAAGAAAGAAAGAGAAGAAAGAAAGAAAGAAAAAGAAAGAAAGAAAGAAAAGAAAGAAAGAAAGAAAGAAAGAAAAGAAAGAAAGAAAGAAAGAAAGAAGAAAGAAGAAAGAAAGAAAGAAAGAAAGAAAGAAAAGAAAGAAAGAAAGAAAGAAAGAAAGAAAGAAAGAAGAAAGAAAGAAAGAAAGAAAGAAAGAAAGAAAGAAAGAAAGAAAGAAAGAAAGAAAGAAAGAAAGAAAGAAAGAAAGAAAGAAAGAAAGAAAGAAAGAAAGAAAGAAAGAAAGAAAGAAAGAAAGAAAGAAAGAAAGAAATATGACGTAATACAGGCCACTTTGACTCCATCGCTGATTGGGGCACATGATGCTAGAGCCCTGTTTATGTAGGTTTATGGGCACTGATGCAGAACGGTGACCTGGGTGTCAAGTCAATTTAGAAATAAAATCCGATCCAAGATGGATTCAAACCTTATTTCCTACAGGCAAGAAACTGGCCACTTCGATACCATTGCCACCCATAGGAAATATCGCAGAAGGCGACTAAATAGGACATTTCCCTCCAAGGTCGGAGTTTATCTACCCCACAAGCAATAAACCAATAGTCTGCATACATATAAGCCAGATATGTAAATTTTATGCGCACGGAAAACTCAAATTCTGGATCAAGACCAAAGATTAAGAGTGGACGAACAACAAGAACTCTCCACCTCAGTTTACATTCAGAGAACGCTAAAATAAAGACAAAAGAACATGTAATAGTTGAATATGCATGTAATTTGGGAAGCAAATGGGAGCTTATAGATTCAGTCATATGGCTGGGTAGAGATGAAAGTCTACTTTGGGATAAATGGCAGTACTTTCCACAGCTCAACAGAAGCGATGCACTATCGGACAAAGGCTGCCAATAAGACTTTTTTTTTTTAACCCAGCTAAGATTAACAAAAAACATAAGCAATACAAATTCAAAGAACAAAATAAAAACCCAGATTGTTGAAAACTACAATTTTTATAGTTACAAAACTAAACCTTTATCCACTTTTTTTATAGTTACGAGCTAAGATTAACAAAAAACATAAGCTTTACCCACTTTTATAAAAGGATATATTTTTTAAAACCCAGATTTCAAAATCTGAACCCTGAAAATCTGAAGTCTGGGGGTAAAACCCATCATTGGCAGCCCTGTATCAAACATAATGACTCGACTTAGCACCAATTTAACCAGTCAGTTGGCTAAACAATCAACCGGTCGACAAGACAGCTAATCAAACAAACAGTCAGCCAGACAAACAAACCTCAAAACAACAATTTTGTCAAATAATCAACCAGTAAGCATATCAGCTGAACAGACAAACAGCTAACCGAACAAACGATAGTATAACAAATCAAGCAACCAAACATTAAAGCAAATAATCTAACGAATATCCAACCAATCAACCAAATCATATACCAAATATGCAAACTATAAATGAAACAATAAAACAGTCAACCAACAAAACGATGAACAAAATAACCAATCTGCCAACCAAACAATAAACCAAAAAACAAAAAACAAAAAACATAGCAATCAACTAATCTAATAATAAAGCAAACATCATATTAGTCACCCGAACAATGAAAACAAGCAACCAACAAAACAACCAGCCAACTCAACAAAACAATAAACCAAACAAACATTAACTCAACCCAACAATAACACAACCTACGTAAACAGATTAAAACGTGTAGTGACTTTGGTGACAGTTTCCAACCCAACCCATATTCTAACCCTAGATACACCTTCGTGGATCTGTCTAAACTCCAACTTCGTGGGTCTCATGTGGACCCATCCTCCATTTCTGGATCTACTCGGAATTCTCTTTCATTGACTGTGAAGTTTTCCATGAGCCCTGCCCCGCTTTCCTGTCTCATTTCACACAATAGTTGGATTGTCTAGATATCTTAGTTACTGAAACAAATGCATCAACTACCTGACCAGCCAATTTTTCATCCAAAAACTGGCTTTATCGCACAGAAGGAGCTCCCTAACCAATACAACACTTCTATTTCTATGCAAATATGGGCCGTTTTGTCACGATTCCAAACTGTAATGAAAAATGAGCTGTGCCACGCGACTTCTGCCAGGGGCCAGTACTTGATGTCCACTGCAGCAACGGCTCTTCTTCTACAGCCAATTTGACCGCGGGCCGTCTGGTTCCCACAGCAACCTAATTTCGAGACAGAGATTGAATTGGCAGAGTTGAGAAGAAGGAGACTGGCGGGAAAACTAGTCGCTCACACAGATAGGCTTTTGTTTTCAAGTTCATAAAAAGTTGAAGTTCATAAAAATTTAAAGTTCATAAAAAGTTGAAGTTCATAAAAAGTTGAAGTTCATAAAAAGTTGAAGTTCATAAAAAGTTATTATTTTGAGTTAATGTTCTGATAAGGAGGAGTTAAATAATATAGTGTCAGAGTTAAAGTAACAAGTGATGTCTTCTAGGCTTAAAAGAACAACTGATATTTATGGGTTTAAAGTGAAGGAGCCTTTTCCACGTCTTAATGCATGTTGGGCATTTAAGGCTACAACTATATTTTATAGACCAATTCAAACTCGGTGAGTGATGAGGTTAATATCACACTGGCTGCTTTTACTTCACAGGACGTTATCCCGTACTCATTTAGGGCTGGGTCGACCCAGGAGCCAAGGATATAATTACAATTGTCTGGCTCCGTTAGGACCTGAACCCATGACCTTCAGAGCTAGCGTCTAGCTGCTACACCACGGCGGCTCTAGCCGATACACCAAGGCGGCTCTAGCCGGTACACCACGGCGGCTCTAGCCGATACACCACGGCGGCTCCCAGATTTAAAGTAACAAATGATAAATTCCACGTTTAAAGTAACGATTGATAGCTGTAGGTTTAGAGTAAAAAAAAAATTATCTGTAGGTTTAAAATAACTACTGATATCTTTCCTGGAGGTTTTTAGAAGCTCCGACGTTTGATGCAGGACAGCATAGCATTTGATACTACAACATCTAGCTTAAGACGGGGGTGGAGGTCGTCACTGCAGCTTT
>CAJHNH020000674.1:22500-80000 GCA_905116865.2 Candidula unifasciata
CAAGACATTGGTTGTAAATAAAGGTCATCGACTCACAAATAACTGGGGCAGCACTACGTAGGATCCTATTGCTGATTCCGTCTAAACCGGACGTATTACTGTTTCTGAGACTGTTGAAATGTATAAAAACTTCCGCAACTGTCATGAGAGGAATGTCAGAAGGAATGTCTTCAGGGCATTTATTTTTACAAAATGCTGATAGCAGTGATAAATCACATGGACAGTTTGGCATTGTGGCTTTTACATTTTCTATATTGGCTTCAAAGAAATTACTGAAATCATTCGATGTTATATTAGATGTCAGCAAACGCGTGGAAGTACCTTTGTTTGTCAATGTATTGATTGCCTTCCATATGTCTTTGCTGTTTCTTTTATCTACTATTAACTGTTTAAAAAAGTTCTCTTTTTTCCTTACGAATGGTATACTGGACTTTGTTTCGCAGATTCCGGTATGTGATTATATCCTTCTTTTTATGCGCCCTATCTCGCTCTCTCATGATTGCAACTACCTCCTGTGTGATCCAAGGGGATTTAGTTTGATGTTTTACACGGACCTCCTTAACTGGCACATGCTTATCAAATACACTAGAGAAGGTTTTCAGCCAATATTCAAGAGCGTCATCTGAATCAGAGAGCTGATAAACGTGGTCAAGAGGTGAATTGAACAAGTCTAGTAGGAATGCATCTTGATTAAAATTTTTATAGCTTCTAAATTTAATACTTACATGCTTTTGTTTAACAGTTTTTACGCCTTTTTTATTCCACACACAAATTACGGGGTAATGGTCACTCAGTGCTGTAGTGGGTACCTTGCATTCTATAATGTTGTCAGGACATGTTGCATAAATATGGTCTATAAGGGTTGACGACGATTTGGTTATTCTAGTAGCTTGTTTCACTAGTTGTTTGAGATTAAATGAGGTAATTATGTCTTCCCACGTCTTGTTGGATTTTAGGGCATTTATATTGAAGTCCCCAAGAAGTATAATTTCCCCTGCATTGTTGAACACCATTTCCATCATATTGGTAAAGTTGTCATACCATATATTATCAGCGCTAGGATTGCGGTAGAGATAACCAACTACGATGGGTTTGTGGTTTTGTAGCTTAACTTCTAAAAATATGCATTCTACATCGCTAGTCTCTAAGTCTAGTCTACGTTGGACATTAAGGGAATTACTGACGTAGACCGCTATACCCGTTTCTTGTTTCTTATGTGGGTCTCTTCTAATAACACTAAAACCATTAACATGTATATCATCATCTGTAATGTTGTCATTTAATCTACTCTCACTAAGACCGAACATCTGAAAACCTTGACTAAGAATAAGGGACAGTTCGGGCAGTTTTCCCAGAAGATGGCAAATATTCAGATGACCTATTCTAAGCCCAGTTTTACTAAGCCAATGCTCATGTGTGTCAGACATTATAAACTGCAGTGTGGCAATAGAATATAAGCTATGCCAGCACCAGCAAATACCAAGTTACACAAAAAATATTATTCAGGCAATACAAGAGTAAAAACAAATTTACAACAATAATATAGTATTGAACGAGAAACAAAAATAAGTAAAACAGTTAAAATGGAGATAGTGCAGAAAAAATGAATTACAATGAATAAAAATGTTTTAACTCATATACACCACCACCTAACTTACAGTTTAGCAGATTTAAGCAGTATTATAACTAGCTCAAATAATGTACAAAATAAGTGTAGTTTGATAGACAAATGACTGTTTATAAGTATGGCTATGTAACCCACTGCTGATCGAGTGGGCAACACAGTAATAAATAAAATAAGCGCTTTAAGAAAACTTGTCCGACTGATATAGGGTAAGCGTTTTGTTTTTTGTTTTTGTTTTTAGCAAGTGTTGTATCTGACTGTATCAATGCTCGTCGATGACTTTGATGTTTAGATGGCCTCTGAAAACACCACAACAGTCTTCTGTCCCCTTCAAAACACATTGGAGAAAGTAGCGTATTTAAGGGCTAAGACGACAGTCATCCTCTTCACAACCCAAAACCGACGTATTATTGTAGAGGCCAGGTGTTGCCCGTGTAACATGATCCCTCACCAGGCTTGCCTTATTTCTTGAAAAGAAAGGTGGCACCAATACGTTTGGATCAAAGGATGCTGCAGAAGCTCTCGGGTCAGAAGAGAAATATTCTGTCTCTCCGTCTGTCGAAGCTTGCCTTATAGACCAGCTGCCAGCCAAGGATATCAGCCCAGTTTGCCCAGCTGTAACTTTTTTCAGATTACATTTACTCATCACAGAATAACAAATATTAGTCTCCTTCCCTGTGTACTTCTCTGGCCGAAACCATTGGTTCAAAGTAGGATGTCCTGTTTGGTTACGCCGTCCAACATTCTGGGATAACAGAAGCAGTACTACAGAATACTGTTATACGGAAGTTCAGTCATATCGGTCTAAAACTGAAACAAACAAAACTTATTGGAACAGTATATGTTCTTCCATCCACAAAAAGAATGAACTTAATGTTAGAAAATCAAAACATATCATAGATCAACCATTTTTCTTGGGGGGAAAAGGGGGAGGGGTGGTTATACAAGAAACCAGGTTTACTAGGAAGCCAAACTCAAAAGAAGAAGACAATCAAATTTAAAAGCCTGCAAAGACTCCATTTAATAAAACAAAAACTGGATGGAACATACTGGGGAGCCAGTACAAAAATCTGAAGCTAGTCTACACTGCAGCAGGTAGGCCTTTTTTATTGAATACACCTCAATATGCTGAAGCAGCGAAAACAAATTTGTGAAAACTGTATAAGATTTAAAGCATGGCTTATAAATAATAAATGGAGCAATAAGCACCATGTATCATCATCATCAGTTCTCGTTATGCCTAGTGACACATGAGGCTTCAGAGAGGACTTTCCATGCTTTCCTGTCCTGTGCAATCTTCAGTGCAGTTTTCCATGTCAAAGATGCCGCACTCAGGTCATTTTCCATCGTTCGTCTCTGTGTTGTTTTTGGGCGAACCTGTTTTCTCTTTCACTCTGGTGTCCATGTGAGAACTGTTTTGGCAGGTATATCAGAAGTCATTCTCATAACGTGGCCAAGCCATTTCCATCTTCTCTTGGTAATCATACTGTCTAAAGTTTCTTGGTTTGTGGCTTGAAGTAGTTTAGTGTTTGAGATTGTATCTGGCCAGACAATTTTGATAATACTACGTTGACATGTGTGGTGGAAGGTGGACAGCTTGTGGGCATCCTTTCTTTTCATTCTCCAGCATTCCGCTCCATAAAGAAGAACTGGCAAAATAATGCTCTTGTAGAGTCAGAGTTGTGTTTTTTTGCAGTAATTGTTGGATTTCCAGATTTGCCTCATTCTTTCAAAAGCAGCTCTAGCTTTGTTCAGGCGTGACTGTATGTCTTCCCCTGTCCCTCCCACTGCCAAGATATGTGAAATGTTCTACATTTTCAAGTGATTGGTTACTTATGGTCACTGGTTGTTGGTTTGGACTGTTTGTCATGATCTTAGTTTTCTTTGTATTTATTGTCAGTCCCACCATTTCTGCTGTGCAGTTTAGTCTGTTACTTTTCTCTTGTATATGTTCATGTTTATGTGATAGGAGTGCTATATCATCTGCAAAATCAAGGTCAAACATGGTGAATGGAGTCCATCGTATGCCTCTTAATGTCCTGTCTACTGTGTTCTTTAGCATCCAATCAATCACAAGGTTGAAGAGGAGAGATGACATTACACATCCCTGTCTTACGCCCGTCTTTACTAGGAAAGATGTATGGTAATTTTTTTTTTTTTTTTACTGCAGGAAAAGTCTTTATAGAAGAGAGCAATTATGTTGACTAATTTTTCTGGAATTCTATAATGTCGTAAAATTTTCCACAGACCGTCTCTATGGACGCTGTCAAAAGCTTTCTCAAAGTCCACAAAATTATATACTTCTCTGCCATTCATTGTAATGTTCTAAAATGTTACGTATGGTGAAGATGTGCTCCTCTGCCTTTTCTGAATCCTGCTTGTTCCACTCGTAGGCATTTATCTACTCCTTTTTCAAGCCGCATTATGATGATTTTACCAAATATTTTGGTTGGTACTGAGAGTAGAATAATTCCCCTCCAATTATTGCAGTCTGTTAAGTCTCCTTTTTGGGGGATTTTGACTATTGTTCCTTCAGTCCAGTCATCAGGCAACACTTCTTTTTCCCAAATATCCTTGAACAATGTTTCTAGAATGCTAGCAGCTGTGTTGGGATCTACTTTGAGAAGTTCTGCTGGCAGTTCGTCTTTGCCTGGTGCTTTGTTGTTCTTTAAAGTGTGGATAGCTTTAAGGATTTCTTGTTTGCTTGGTGGTTCAGTAATAATGTCAATGTCATGAGAGGCTGGTTGAATTTCTGGGGGATTTTCAGGATCAGGTCTGTTCAAGAGGTCGGAGAAGTGTTTAGTCCACTGCATGTCTTGTTTTTGTTCTGTGGTGAGCAGTCTGCCTTGGTTATCTCTTATGGGTATACTGTGATAATTGTTTCTGTTTCCGCAAATTTGCTGGGTAATTTTGTGTAGGGTTTGTAGATCATGTGCTTTAGCAGCATTTTCTGCTGTTTCTGCAAGATTTTCCATAAATCTTCTCTTGTCAACTCTGGCACTTTTCTTTGTCATTTTATTTATATATTCTAACATTAGTTTGTCTTTCTGACGTTCTGATTTAGTGTGATTTATGAGGCTCTTTATTCTTTTTCGCTTGGCAATATACTCCATGGTTTGACTGCTTATCCATTCTTTGTGATGTTGTTTCCTGGTTCCTAATATGTTATTGCTAGTTGATTTGTATGTTTCTTTGATCTGGTTCCATCTGTCTTGAATGCTGATTGTAGTTCGAGTTTCTGGGTCACTTGATAGGGTTTGAAATCTATTCTTGAGTTCTACTATCTATTTAGTGACACCATGTAGACAGTAGAAATCCCTCTTTTAATTGAAAAGCTCAAGATACTTACAAGCCATCTGCTGATCAATATACTTAAAGAAGAAGAACAACAACAAAAGAAACTATGAAGAGAATTTATGAATAACTTACAAACAAAACTTTGTCACATCATTCACAAACACAAATTAACATTATAATGTTTAAAACTCCCACACCATAACCATGGATTAACTGTCTATTCTCATCCCGTACAGTTCTGAATGTCGCAGGAATAATCATCAAAAAATTAACAAACTGAATCAGAACAGCTTTTTCACTTGATTCACTCAGAAATCAACATCCCTTGGATATTTTGACACGTTTATAGACGTGTTTGATAAAGAAGCTGCGAAAAGGTAGAGGGCAAATCTACATTACACAAATAAACTGCAAAATTAGAGTTACACTCAATTCCGGCATGAGAAGTTAGCACCAACTTCAGAGCAGAGGCAGCAACCTCCTTTGAATTGAGCAGGCTTCCAGAGTTAAACTTTAAAAACCATCTTTTTTTTCTATTTTAAGAAATAAAATAAAAAAGCTGTCGTATTCACATAAACTCAGTCCTCCAAGCCATATCTGGCTCTGAGTAGGACCGCATCGGTGATGCAATTTAAAAATAAGAATGATGACCATAAGAACAGAACTAGTTTAGCAGTGAATTCCAGCCTACTATAGATTCCTAGAAATAGAAAGGGGAGTTTACAAAGGCTATAGGGAACCTCGTGCTGTCCCATCTATCTGAGTTTTCTAAACACCAAAGACTATGAGCTGCGACAACAGTATTGAAACACACGGATCTGAAAATAATAGTGCAACAATGTTCCACTGTTCATGAATAATACAAAAAAATGGGCCACCTTCTGGTGTCGTTATATCGGCAGTCCTGCTGCAGACGACTGACGTCACATTCTGTACAAGCGCCAGGCTTCATCCCCTCTCTTCTAGAATCACTTCACACGTTTTCTTATATATTTTAGGGACCGCGTCTGTGATGTGTGTGTATGTGTGTCAGTGGCTAGGTGCGATCACTTCTCATGCGTAAGTGGTTTCGAAAGCATTCAGCGTTATTAGGTAGCGATTACGCTGGATATGGTATCTTACGATATTTTCCTTTTCATCGCTTCGCTGTGGAACGTATCCGGGCGTAGCTAGCATAGAAATATTGGTAAGTGATGGCTCTCACACGTTACAGTTTCTACATGAGTGGCGTAAGCATATAGCGAGCGCTCTTTTCGCTATGTTTACACTGTTCACCAGCTTGACGTGCTCATCAAGAGGTTAACTGTAACAAACAGTAAGTAAAAGTACAGGACCCTTATCCACGCTGTTTAGGCGTTTTGGGCATATAGGGCTAGATCTTTATTTTATTGACCAAACGCACTTGGTGGCTGATGTGGTCAGCATCACGCCGACCGCCTTGACTTCCCAGGACTGCACCCGGTACCCACTCAAGGCTGGGTCGACCTGGGAGCCAAGGTCATTTTGGAAAAAAAAGTCTGGCACCCACCAGGAGCCTTACCTACGACCTTCCGATCTGCAGGCTAGAGTCTAGACGCTAGACCACGACGGCTTCCAACAAACAGTAAACAGTAATAATAATTAGTAAAATAATGATGTTTTTTTTTTTTGTGTGTGTCGAAAATTGTAAGTTGCAATAACGGCAGTGACATGCCTGTCTCGCCCTTGGTGTGGTGTGTGTGTGTGTGTGTGTGTGTGTGTGTGTGTGTGTGTGCGCGTACGTGTGGACGTGTAAGTGTGTGTAGTTATGTGTAGTTATGTGTGCATGTTATTTTTTTATTATCTTCCTCGCGAGCACAAATGCCATAAAGGTATAAACATACACACAGACAGACAGACACAGTCACACACACACACACGCACATGCGCGCTAACCTAACATAGTGATAGTGAGTAACACAGTGTAAATGCGAATGCAGGAATCACCCTAACTAAAATGCCAGTTTGCTGGGAATCTAGGCTGAGACCACTCGGTTTGTCCTCGGTTCGCTCAAGGAGACAAGAATGCGACCCACAAGCAACAACCCTTTGCTATTTGTTCATTAGCTCAATTGAGCCAGTATAATTGGCCCATTCAATAATGTTTACCCCCTCATTCACACTTTTGCCACAAATAACAGGCCACTGGACTAGGGGGATACCCAGGGCTTCACAATCGACATTTTATTATATTATGTCGGTGAATAGTTTTCTAAACAGACTCTCAGTATTAATTTCCCTGGCTTTGTTCGTTTACTTCCCTCGTCGAAGAATCTCCCTTGTAAACAGTTGTGTGGGAACAGATTTAGGACATTTGAGAATATACGATTAGTCCTCTTTATAATAAGCGATTTACTGCGGGTTTTTTTTTTGGGGGGGGGGGGGGGGGGCAGGTGCTACGTAGATCATTCCATGGTTCTGTGTGTTTTTGGATGCTATCTACGCACCAACGGAGAGTTGCTGTGGTAGAGCGGCTAGGTCGTGGATTCGCTCCCTGGCGAAGCTGGGCTTTTTCAGAAATGGCCTTGGCTCCTAGGTCGACCCAGACATGGGTGGGTACCGCGTGCAGTCCTGGGACGTAAAGGCGGCCGGCGTAATGCTAACCACATCACCCATCTTGTGCCGACTGGTCTATAAAATATAGGTCCAGTATTATATGACCTATAGGCCTAAAGGCGTGAAAAATGGTGCTCTACTACCATCTATACACCAATGGTAGTCATAGATACAGTAACACATCGTGTCCCAAACTGTTCTTAGTCGTGACGCCTTTTTGCAATTAAAAGATTTTCCACGGCGTCCTAACATAAGTAAGAGTAGGACTATTCGTATGTAAGAGATAAAAAAAAAAAAAAAACTAATGTATCTTCGAAAATTTCGCGGCGCCCCTATGAAGAGGCCGCGGCGACCCGGGGCAAGGCGCACAGTTTGGGAATCACTGCAGTAAAGATGAAACCTCTGCCTCTTCTTCGCTTTCTCTTTGACCAGTTCGAGTGTCGGGTGAGATACAGTTTTCTGCTTCTTGCTCTTCTAGTGAGAGAAGCGGCTGATCGGACGGTTAGAACGCTGGGCTCTCGTCCAGTAGCCCCAGGTTCGAATCCTCGGTAAGGCTGGGGATTTTTTCGGTGTGGGGTAAAATAAAATCTTTACCTGCACAGTTGTGGCGACAGCACTAGCCATGTGGCCCTAATTCATCAGCCCCCCCCCCCCCCCCAATACCCCAGCCTACACCACAAAAGTGGTATATACAGGCAGTAATTGGATTTTGTTTTTCTTTCAGCGGCCACTCATCGTATCGTTGTATATTTCCTCTGATGTTATCTTTCTATCTTGTTCCTATTTCTCTTTTCTGTCTCATAGTCCTTTAACACTGCCATGCCGAATACCTTTTCGCCAATCCGTTTGTATATTATGGTATTTTCTGTAGCGATGATAAATTCACTGCTTGCTAGCTCTGTTACCACTTGACTACTACAAGTTTGCCAGTTTGTACATTTCGTTTTGACTGGAGAAGGCTTTTATGGTCAGATAAAACGGCATATTTAAAAAATACTTGGTTTTGTATCTATATGAGCATCCAGCAAAGTCAGATGGTTGAGAGAGCCCCAATAGGATGTTTGTTACCAGTGTTTTACAAGAACAACATTTTTGTTACCAATGTATTCTTGTGCCAGTGTTTGTCACATGGGACTCACAGTCTATTCTTCTATTCTGTGCAATCAGTTCTTCTTCTTTGTTCACCGGCTTTAAGCTCCTGGTGGTTTGCCCATTTGGACTTTGGCTTTGTGCCAGGATCTGAGTTTTGCGTGCATATCAGTTTAACTGGCTTATCTGTGTGCAGGTGGTTGTACCTTGCTGCTAAGGCAGATGCACTCCGACTTCGAAGATAGTCCCCAATTAGTCGACTCCTACAATGGAGTGGGGAGGAAGTGGGGAGGCAGTTGGGAGGCAGTGGGTCTATTTTTGTTCCCCACTCCCTCCCTGACAATGGGGCGCCGGAACCCACAAGGGGAGTGCTATCAATTCAGTCTTACAGATGGTCAGACCGGTACCTATAGCCTCTCTCATCAATGTTCATTTCAGGTGTCCTGGCTTCCTCAATCCCTACAGAGCTGACTAGAGAAAGCTAGATTTTCAGGCGTGTCGTCAAGAGAGCGATGTTCTGTAAAGTTGTAAAGGACAAGCAGATTATTTGATTGAATCTCAGGGTGTTAAACCTTCAAGAAGTAGCTCCGAGGAGGGAAAACAACACGCAATAATTCTCAAACAAAACGTGCTTCAAAACTAACACATTTTGATTGAGTGACATTTTATACAAAACTTTACTCATACTTAATAACATACCATGACACATCATGATACGGGGTTCACCAGAAAGTTGGTAGGCATCTCATGCTCCAGATGACAATAGTTGGCTGCCATATTAAACAATCTCACGCGATCGCCAGGGTCTCGAGTCAGTTCAGTGTTTCTGGGCGTTTATACAATCATTAATAATCATGAAGCAGATCATTTGCCAAACGTCGCTCTCATCGCAGTCTGCTTCAGTGGAACTCGGATTGTCTCCAGCTCTTCCGCCTTGTGTACTTCCGACCTGTGGTGTCATTTATATCTTGTGTTCATCTTCGTACAAGTCTTACCCTGCTAACCTTTCTTAGTACCTTGCCTTCTGCTACTTTATTTCCAATCTGCCATGATATGGCCGCGTTAGCGCAGTCGATAAGAGGCTCGCTTTCAAATCCAGCTGTGACTCGCTGCAGCCAGGGTCGGTGTTTGAAACCGGGGGGTTCCCGGGGTTCACCCAGCCTCTATGAAATGGGTACCAGAGTTGACACTCTGGGGTAAATGGAGGAACGTCGCTGTAGCTACAGAGTTACGTGCGAGCGGCGATACAGGCGGACAATCCTTATCAGCTGTCAGTACTGTTGGCAAAGCACTTATGGTTTATAACCGTGTGCAATGACGCTCGTTTACATCTTCCGACTTGACCTTTTGATATGGTCAAATTATTTTAGTTTAGATGTCATTTACTAGACAATCATTTTTATGCAATGAAACTTTCAAGACATCTAAGTATTTGTCGCATTGTTGATTACCACTATTTCTTTTCCCTTCTGGTGTATCAGTTGCTACTTAGTTTTTAACTTTTTTCTTTCTCTCATAATATGTGGGGAAGCCACCGGGGCGCAGCGGCTAAATGCTCGCCTGCGGATCTGAAGATCTTGGGTTCAGATCGTGACGGAGCCATACGTTTCTTCAAGGTTGGCCCATCTTTAAACAGATACCAAATAAAGTCCAGGGGAAGTAAAGGGTACCGGCGTGGTGTTGACCACATCACCCACCGAGTGCCGATTAGTCTAAAAAATATAGGTCTAGCCCTATGTGCCCAGTACGTGTGAAGGCGCGGAAAATGGACGTTTGCCTTTGCTTACTTACTAATAGCATGTGGGGGAAAAAAAGGGGGGGGGGGAGGGGGGATGTACTGTCTATGTCCCAGTTGTCTAATATGTTTGCTGTGTCTCTGACTTCTTGTCTTCTTTTATTTTTAGCAGTTGGTGAAACTCTGAATTTTTGGCAGACACCATGTTTCCACTGTAGTATTTGTTATTCGCATCTGTCTATCGTCCTTGTTTCACACGCGTACATCAACACAGGGTCTGTACAGCACTGTCAACTGTTTGTCTAGCTACAGGGTCTGTACAGCACTGTCAACTGTTTGTCTAGCTACAGGGTCTGTACAGCACTGTCAACTGTTTGTCTAGCTACAGGGTCTGTACAGCACTGTCAACTGTTTGTCTAGCTACAGGGTCTGTACAGCACTGTCAACTGTTTGTCTAGCTACAGGGTCTGTACAGCACTGTCAACTGTTTGTCTAGCTACAGGGTCTGTACAGCACTGTCAACTGTTTGTCTAGCTACAGGGTCTGTACAGCACTGTCAACTGTTTGTCTAGCTACAGGGTCTGTACAGCACTGTCAACTGTTTGTCTAGCTACAGGGTCTGTACTGCACTGTCAACTGTTTGTCTAGCTACAGGGTCTGTACAGCACTGTCAACTGTTTGTCTAGCTACAGGGTCTGTACAGCACTGTCAACTGTGTGTCTAGCTATAGGGTCTGTACAGCACTGTCAACTGTTTGTCTAGCTACAGGGTCTGTACAGCACTGTCAACTGTTTGTCTAGCTACAGGGTCTGTACAGCACTGTCAACTGTTTGTCTAGCTACAGGGTCTGTACAGCACTGTCAACTGTTTGTCTAGCTACAGGGTCTGTACAGCACTGTCAACTGTTTGTCTATCTACAGGGTCTGTACAGCACTGTCAACTGTTTGTCTATCTACAGGGTCTGTACAGCACTGTCAACTGTTTGTCTAGCTATAGGACACAGCTCAGTTGTCATCAACACCAGACTTTGTAGATCTTGAGTAAAACTTTTGATAGTAAGCTTACTTTGGAACCAGGGGTGTGCAAAAGGGGGGGGGGGGGGTAATAACTTCTCATTCTTCTTCGCTTTGTCCATTTATCTCAGAAAAGTGTAATTATAAGGTGTAAGCGTCGTGTCTGTGTTCTTTCTTATCTGTTCATCATCATTTGAGTAAGATCATATTTGATTCCATCGTTCTGTATTTTGCGTTGTCTGTCCCTTTCTGCGTTCAGTGTATTTCTTCAGCTGTATTCACTGTGGGCTGCTGGTATCAAGGCATTCTCCTCAGATGGCCAAACCATCTCATGTGTTGTTCTTTATTTATTTCATTGCATAACTGGAAATCTTTGACAATGAACCGGTAACCTCATGTTGTCGGCTGTCCCCTGTGGGCGTTGAACTTTTTTCACACATAGGTTTCTTTTAGGATTACGTCGCCATGGTAGCGGGAAAAGAGTGATTGTGAAACTGCAAACTGGCCAAAATGGCGGCTGTGCCCACTGCTCGTTCTTTGGTCCTAGTCCTCATCTGCTGGATGCCGGAGATGTCTGAGGGACTTTGGATGTTGCTGCCAGAGCCGCGCATATCCTCCAGGAGTGAAGCTGAGGTCAGACAAGAAGACAGCGGAGACGTGGCCGCTGTTAAAGGCCTCATGCCGCTGCCTGCTGAAATGGTCGGTGAACTTCTAATCCCGTTTGGACCCGCCAGAAAGAAGCCAGACATGTTGCTGTAGGTGGATCTGCGGACATCAAAAGGTAACAAATAATTTACTAGCAGCAAACAAGAAATGCAGAAGTCATATCAAAGCTGAAAATTAAAAGAGCTGGTTGGAGTAATTGAAAGGCACAACGAGAAAACAGCATCGCAATATGGGAAGTGGCAAGAGAGAGAAGACAACACCAAGACATAGATATTGGTATGTGTTAGAAAATATCATCAAGAGATGCACACATACATGTGAGAGAAAACAACACTAATACGGTCCATGAAACAGATGATAAGATAATATCAACAGATGGACAATGATATGTGTCAGAAGATAACCTTAAGACACGTTCAACGATATATTTGATAGGATAATGTCAATATTAGATGTGTGAAAACAATATTAGGACTGGACAATGAGAGGTCTGGGGAGATAACTTTAAGATACGAGCAGTGATAATAGTGGAGACATAGTATCAAGAGAAAGACAATGATAGGAGTGGATTACATAGTACCAAGAGAAAGACAACGATAATAGTGGAGACATAGTATCAAGAGAAAGATAATGATAGTAGTGGATTACATAGTATCAAGAGAAAGACAACGATAAGAGTGGAGACATTGTATCAAGAGAAAGACAATGATAGGAGTGGATTACATAGTATCAAAAGAAAGACAATGATAAGAGTGGAGACATTGTATCAAGAGAAAGACAATGATAGGAGTGGATTACATAGTATCAAGAGAAAGACAATGATAAGAGTGGAGACATTGTATCAAGAGAAAGACAATGATAGGAGTGGATTACATAGTATCAAGAGAAAGACAACGATAAGAGTGGAGACATTGTATCAAGAGAAAGACAATGCTAGGAGTGGATTACATAGTATCAAGAGAAAGACAATGATAAGAGTGGAGACATTGTATCAAGAGAAAGACAATGATAGGAGTGGATTACATAGTATCAAGAGAAAGACAATGATAGGTGTGGAGACATAACATTAAGATATAAGCAGTGATACGAGTGAAGACATAGTATCAAGAGAAAGACAATGATAGGAGTGGAGACATTGTATCAAGAGAAAGACAACGATAGGAGTGGATTACATAGTATCAAGAGAAAGACAATTATAGGAGTGAAGACATAGTATCAAGAGAAAGACAATGATATGTGTGGGAAGAGAAGATATCCAGACATGGGCAATGATATGTGTGGGAAGAGAATATCAAGAGATGCTAATAGAGTATATTGTCTTTCTCTCTCACACATGTACCAAATTATGGAGAGTTTTGAGAGGGGAAGCCTTAGATTTGTCTTTATTTGGTCCTAATGTATGCGTGTATTCGTGTGAGATAGGCGTGCGCTTTGGTTGGTTAGTTAGTTGGCTGGTTGGCTGACTGGTTGCCGGTTTCTTGATTAACTGGCTGGTTTGATTCCCCGAGTAGGTTCTGGTCCTCCTTTTTGCGTCATAACAAGCATCTTTTAGTAAAATGATTTGCTGAAACATAATTGAAACGTCGATAGATTAGGATGAAAGGGACAGATTTCGCAGCCTAGCTGCGAAACACAGCAAGCCTTGCCACTTGCCATTTTAAGGGCGACTGCAAATTAAGATGAGTGGCTGGTTGATTCATTGACTGATTGGTCCCTTGGTTTGTGGGTCTTCTAGAAAACTGTATTTTAGCTCTCACGTGGCTGCCTTGAAGTTCTAATGGTTTCAGCTCTGACGTTGATTGGCTTCTATTGCAATGATGCTTTCCACTCGATCTGTTCATCGTCATCATGGGCCACAAGTCACTGTTGACTGTCTGTTCAGTTACCTGCACCTTTGACAATCAGATGCTATGGACTTCATAGCTGCACGCCTAAGCCCTGTCCAGTCATTCAAGTTCTTTACCCAGGTCTTTCTCGGTCTGCCTCTTTTCCTCTTCTCCTCTACTGAAATCTATATCATATTTTTTGAGAGGCCATTAGATCTTATTACATGTCCGTGCCATTGCATTGCCCGCCTTCTCACTGTAGTTAACAGAGGTTCTTAGTTGCCAGTGTGCTGCATATTTCTGATCGATCCGTTACCAAGGGGAAAATGTTACAGAACAATTTTGTTTTCCCTCCTCCACAAACTCTGAACAAGCGGAGTTTGTAAGACGAGTAGTGAAAATTCCCCATGACACGTAAGATATGACCTGTGACCTTTGGGGGTAAGTTATCTCTGGAGAGATTGGTACAGCTAGGAGTAACGATGGGTCATGGTCGACACTTTACCCTCAGAGGAACGGCAAGAAGAGCATACGATCAAACTGAAGCTGGCAACACTGAACCTGGAACTCTTCATTGGCTGCTGTAGATGAGAGGAGAACGATTATGGAATATCCTGAGGGATGTGATATCAGTTCTAACTCAACTTATTTCCAGGAGGCACATTAGGAAGTAAGCACGTCATAATTAGATCAAGAACGGAGACACAGGTTTCTGAAACTACGACGTTACCTGCTACAGTAGGCCGTGGCTGCCTGTGCGGAAGAGAGACTTGGGTGCGTCAAGGCCATCATCGGGTGCACGCCCGTTAGGTTTGGAAACCGACTGCCCCAGATAGACTCCATGGGTGACTTTATCCCGAAAGGACGGGCCATATGGATCATTTCACTGATAGTTGCTGGAGAGTCCGTGTTGATAAACGTAGGGCTGTCCCGTCCCAGTGCCTTTTCTCGCTTTCTCCATTTAGCTCTGCGATTCTGAAACCACACCTGAAAAGAACAATATACACGATGTAATTCACCTCTATTAACTCTTTTGCGACAATAAGCTTCGAAAGCTACTAAATATTTCAAAACCAACCAAACTCACTTCAAAGCGAAAGACAGAAGAAATAATGATAAAGTTCGCTACAGACGATAAGACTGTAGGCTAACTGTCACGACTTGCTCGTCGATGAACAGGCAGCAGTCGACGCGCTTGCTACCCTTGCACTGAACGATCGACCAACAAAACAATAAAGCCATTGTGGGATTATTGTCTAGCCAAGATAGGTTACTTAAATATGCTTACGATGAGAAATGAATCCACGAGGAGGCAAGATAGGTTAAAACACATCAGGCTGAAGAGAATAAGGCACCTGGGTGTAACCAGAGGGTCTGGCCGGCTCACTACACTCAGAGGAAAGACTGACGTACATTTAATCAGATTGTGACCGGTACCATCAGTACTGGAACTCTGCGCTGGCTGCTGAAGATGAGGAGAGAGCATGCAGGGGAATGCCCAGAGTGCTGTGATGTCAATTCTTGACTCAACCCAACTCAGGCTGGACAAAATAAGGTAAACACAACCTTCCTATGACTGTGCGTCTTTCAATCAAGCAAATGCTTGACTCATTTAACTAAAGGTAAAGAGTGCGTTTCCATGGGTTCGGGTGAATTGGGCACATAAGGCTAGACCGACATTGTATAGACCAATCGGCACTCGGTGGTTGATGTAGTCAGCCTCATGCCGGCCGCTTTTACTTCTCAGAACTTTATCTGGTACAAAAATAAAGCTGGGTCCACTTAGGAGTCAAGATCAATAATTTTACAGAGCGCCTGCTTTCGGGTTTGAACCTACGACTTTGGGATGTGCAGCAGAGTGTCTAGCCTCTACACAGGTGCTAACATTGTCATTAAAATGATTTCTTTTTCATAACACTCACGATAAATCATGAAACTGATCTTTTGAAATGTCATTTTATGGGTTACTGTTGTTTAGTTTTGGAATTACACATATATGTAGGTACCAAAATCGGTACAAATCGCGACTGACACCCCATCTCATTCTCCTGCTATGTTCGTAGCGATATAGCACGGGTTGTGCTATATGGTAAGGGAGTTATGAGATGTCTTCCTTCGTCGTCTATACGCAGTGTGCCAAAACGTAAATCGGTTTCGTTCGATGAGGTCGACACGTTTTCTACTAGACGCAACTTAGCAGCTTTCTTTTCGCAACTCTCTTTTCTGTAAACGATATTTTTTTTCTGGAATGTGTGGTGGATGTGTTAAAGACGTTCAAAACCCGCAACACCTGGCACCCCTAGACAATTCGAAAGTCCGTGGGAACGGCTATAAAATCCAGCAGCTGAACGAGATAGGCTGAGAATCGTGAGGTGTACTCCAAAATCTGTATCCTATTTTCCAGACACTTCCCTTGTTCTAATCAAATCAATTTCCAATTTTTTTCGCCCCTTTGTGGTGAATAAACAACCTTTCCCCGGTTTCCCGCCTCAAAGATGCGCTCAAAAGTTTAATTTGACACTATAGACAGCAATCACTTCATTACCAGAAGACTCTTGCGGCGGATTATGAGCAGCCGAGATGAGAAAGAAGCGGGAAAATCGTTAAATTGGAGGCTCTGTCAGAACGAAATTATTTTTTTAAGCTGTGTTCAGGCACAGGCTTGCGGCAGACATTGTGGTATTAGCGGCAAATAGAGAAGTCTGCAGACTACGTGATGGGCATTCTCGGGGTTAATTGATGGCTCATTTCTTTAGCGAATGGGTTGATATTGGCTGTAAGGGAGGTTAATGTATCGGTAATTAACGGAAAGGGGGGTAAGTGCCCAGGCAATCAAACTACGAGACAAATATGAGTGATCTCCACTTGTAAGTGATGATGTATCCGGTATGAATCACTTGTGTCATCTATCATCGTGTGGCAGTTCCTGTCGTGAAACTGAAGACATCGGTTGGATTTGAATTACGGTGAATATAATATCTTGAGCTGAAAACGGGACACCTTGATAAGGGGAGGTCTCAAGCAAATTATCTTCCACATCTTGTCATCCCTTCATTGTAATATATTCCTTACGTCCTTTTAAGGACGTAATTTTTTGTTATTTGAAGCACCACTCTGGCTTTTGCCAGAGGCCGCAATATAGGCATTCCATAAATATGGCCAATTGTCTGAACGCGGTTTCTGGGACCTCTCCACGGTGATCCTCATCCACATGCTGGCACTTTGTGTCATCGGGTGTTTATCGCTTGTGTGATGTCCTAGTGGGGTAGAAAGTCAAGTCAAGTCATCCCTTCATTGTTCAGTTATCTTCACATCCATTTTAGGATGAAATTTTTCGTCATGTGAAGCCCTGCTCTGGCTTTTACCAGGGGCCGCAATATAGCCTGGCCTTAAATATTGCCTAAAGGCTGAACACGGTTTCTGGGACCTCTCCAGGGTGATCCTCATCCACATTGTGTCATCGGGTGTTTATCGCTTGTGTGATGTCCTGGTGGGGGAGAAAGTCAGTCAGTCAGGCATCCCTCTATGGGATGCAATTTTTCGTTGTTTGAAGCCCTACCCGGCTCTTGCCAGGGGTCGCAGTATAGCCCGGCCATAAATATGCTCTAATGGCTGAAAGCGGTTTCTGGGACTTCTCGTCGGGTGATCCTCATCCTCATGATGGCACTTTGTGTCCTCGGGTGTTTATCGATTGTGTGATGTCCTGGTGGGGTAAAAGAAGATCACCAGAGAAATTATCTTGCTTACCCCCTTCTTCTCCCCTTTTTCCATTGTTCCCTTCCCACCCCATCCCAATTCTAGAATGTATTTTTATTGTATTATAAATTAATAATGAACCAATACATTAAAAGAACATGATAATATATAGGGCTAGAAAATGTTTAAGCCATACTAATCAATAATTACTGAAACTTGATGAGGTCATATATTATATAAAGCCCTGAGGCCTCCACTGTTTTACATTACAGCAGCTAATCAGAAAACCTATGTATGTATGTATGTATTTATGTGTGTGTATGTGTGTGTGTATATATATATATATATATATATATATATATATATATATATATATATATATATATATATGGACAATAACAAGTTAAAATAAATAAAATCTACAAATAATACACACAAAATAATATAAATAGAATTAGAGAATTTCTGGAGGATCCAAAAAAAATTGTTCTTAGGAAATCGTAATTAAAATATATTCAAATAAAGTTAAATATGTAAAACCAAACAAACAATATAATCTTTTGATGTCCCTGCACATTGTGAGTCCTTCAGTTTTTACTTATTCCACTAACGCTTAAATGCGCCAATATGTTGGAAGACATAGTTTGTTTCGTTGAGTTATGAGATGAGGAGAAATATACTTGATGAGACAACACCAGGCGCGAGACAAAGAGGTAAAGTTCTGGATAGGGTTGTCAGGAAAACAGTTCGAAACAAGAACATGGTAGCATTAGACTCAATCTGATACTGGGGATCGCGTGCCATGACGAGCCATGGAAGCGCGTATTTATTAGCGACAATGATAGCTAACGATTCAGGGAAATCACAGAATGTGTGGAGATATCAGTTAAGGCCATGGGTAAAGCTGCTACCCTTTATAGCACAAAACGGGCAATATTGTAGAGACCGTGTGTTGCCCTTGCATCAAGATCCCTCACTCGGACTGCTTTGTTAACTTCAAAGGAAAAGAAAAACTAATGCGTTTTGGAACAAATCTGTCCAGGAGAATCTGCCGGATCGACGAGCAGCCATATGTCTATCCGCCTGTGGGAGATTTCCACCTAGCTAGATCAGCTACCTGCCAAGATTTAGAGCCTTGTCTGTCCTACTAAACATGAAATGTCCGGGTTGAAACTCCTCATGCTGTGATAAGGCTGGCATCTTTGCAGTGTGTCCCTCCGCCCAAAGGCGTTTGCCCTTGGAATTTAAAATGGTTAAACTAGGCGCAGAATTGGACGTTAACAGAGAACCATACGTACCGACTACTGGTTTTACGTTGGGTCTGTGACATCTGACTAAGACAACTTTAAAGTTTTGACATTAAAAGTACAATTCATATTACTTGGTTATTCCCACTTCAGATTTACTATTGTTGGTGTTGCATCCCGTACTATTCCTCTTTCGTATTCGTATTTTAATATTCGCATTCTTATTTTCAAGGAAAGGTGAGGCGCATATAATATCAGACAGTTACTGATACTATGCAATCGAAACTCTGCGCATGCTGCTGAAGATGGGGACGGAGCGCTTATGGGAATGACCTGACTGTTGTGATATCGATTATTAATTACACATTCATATTCTAAATTTCAACTCTTTCTTCCTTTTTCCTGTTTGTTTCTCCTCTTTTTGTTCATTCTGACGCCAAGCGACTCATTCTAATGCCCCCCAATGTTACTGAAATATTTAGGGACATCACACACTAGGTACAGACAGTCTTGTCTATGAGCGACATGAGGCTACCGCTGTATACAGAATATACCTCAGAACTTACAAGGAGTTCCCTCACCGACTGGCGTCATCGTTCTTTCCTCCTGTCACATTTGTCAACAATCTGGTTGTCTGGCATATTTTAATCGGATCGTGAATAAAATAACAAGTCGAACGCGCCAACTTGGAATTATGCATTATCCTTGCAGTAACTTTCTTTTCACATTAGAGGATAGAATTATTATTATTATTAATATTATTATAATACTATTATCGTTAGCATTATTATTACTGTTATTTACCATCATCATCTTCTTCATCTTCTATTTTGTGGCAAAAAGCTATGCAGTGATAGCTGCACATTTCTGCCCAAAACTGGATTTTAGTCAACCCCTAATTAATCACATTTTTTTGGCTTTTTGTTTAAAAACAATCAACAGTGGGTCTGTTGTTCCCACGACACCTAACCCAAAATGGGTCCCAGAAACCCACGGGGGTAGATGACTCCGTACAATAATATAGAAGGTAGTTTAACGTAGAGACTTAGAATTCTACCATTTCCTGTTAATAGACTATGGGTTTTCCCCCAAATCCGTAGTTTAAAATTAACTAGAGAAGCTCTCAAGAAGCCAATACAACCGAGACTGGACACAACTTCTTTCATTTCCGCCTGACTGCAATCAAAATGATCACTCCACCACTGGTCTTTAACCCTTAACACTTAGCACTGACCCCTACTGGGCCATCGCTGTCCCTTTGAAAAGTCCGCTCCTCATTTTGGCCAGATAACGTGGACCTCCTGCAAAGATGGGATCACTACAAAGCAAACTGAAGATGGTATTATTTGCCAGCTTGATTCGCCCACCCCAAGCGAGGGCTTGTAGAGAAGCCACAGCAGGGTTTGCCAGCTCCGCAAGAAGCGATGACTATAGCTTGAGTTCTGGTTAACACTGTTAGCTCATTCGCGGTGTTCAGGTTGGGTCTCATTAGTCAGAATACAACACGCAACAGCGAGGCACAATGGGCACTAACCTGACGAGTCGCTGAGTCAACGTGCCAGCTAGAGAAATAATCCCGGGATTTTTGGCTTGTGATAAGCAAAACTCCTGGCCAGCTGAGCTGATCAAGTCAGGTTATAGTTAATATAAAGATTTGCCAGGTGACGCCAGTTTAAAGTGAAAATGCCTGAGTTATAAAGTGTGAAGAGACTGTCACTTGGGGAAACGGACACTTGCCGCTAACCTCCCGCTAAAGATGTCATGCAGATAGAAGTTGGAAACCCCAATGAAAACTGGTGGGATACTTCTACTTGCATTCTTTAACATACTTCAGAGCTGTTTGTTGTGAATTACAGTTTTGGAAAATAGTGGCGGGTAAGGGAGTTGGGTGGGGGGGGGGGGGGTTGGAGGGGGAGGGGGGCTAATTCTTGCCACGGAACTGGCGGTATGCCTTTCGCATAAATGACAACCTGGTTGCTTGTCGCAACTGCTTTTTCCAGGGCGGTGTGGTAGATTTTCTCAGGATGATGCAAGTCTTCCAAATGCAACCCACTATATGTTTAAACTCTATTTTGATTTCGCTGTTTATGCAGTTTCTTTACTGTACCGCCGCATGCGGACGCGTCTCTGTATCACATCACGGTACAGTTCAGGCTTCTTTCCTCTATGATGAGCTCTGTTTTAGCAAAAAGCAGTTGGTGCGAGCACGTCTACCTTATACATTTAATGTGTGTGCGAGCTCTGGTTCTTTCAACGACTGATGTCTGTTTTACTGTTGACATGCTCAGGGATATGCAATCTATGCGGTTTTTCACTTGGACATGAATGGAGCAATTATGGAGAGACCAGTTTGCCAGGAAACTGTTACCTCGACTGGTCATTTGTTAAATACACACATGCCTTCAATGAACACAAGCTAAACGCTCATTTCTGTGCATTTTGTTATATGGCCTCTTAATTTAGTTAAGTACCTGTAAAATGCGCCGTCTCCGTAAGGTCACAAAGAACACAAGAAGGGAAGGGACAGGGTTACCAAATACCAACATTGGAGAACAAGCTGGAATAAGTCCGTGTCTGATTTTTATTGACACAAAAATAATTAAAGGATTCGGTCATCTAGTGAGAATGCAGCCAGACCAAACTAAATATGAGATAAGATTTTTAAAGCAGAAAATCTGGAAGGGAGGCGAGGGAAAAACCAAGAAAAGATGGATAAATCGTGTAGCTGAAACCTGCCCACACAAAAAGATGAACGAATCCATCACCCACGCCACGCAATAAGCCCAAGACAAAAAACAGAAAAGCTACGCCAATGGGCTACAACCTGGTATCTATAAGACAACAGAAGAAGCTGAAGGTAGTAACCTGAAACAGCAATCATTGTTTACCTATCCATACGTAAGAGGGGGTGGAGTGATGATGTTGGTTGTAATGAGTAGTGTTTGTTTACGTTCACCGACTTAACCCCAGTGGGAAAGTCCATGTTGTTTGTCCATTTCTGGACTTTGGCTTTGTAATGAGTAGTAAAACACTTGTCTTACCTGAACTCTGGCTTCACTGAGGTCAAGGGTCATGGCCAGCTCCTCTCTCATGAACACGTCAGGGTACTGTGTTTTCTCGAAAGCTCTCTCAAGTCGGTGAAGCTGGAAACGACACATTCCAGTGAATGTATGAAATATTTCAGTTTAAACAAACATCAATGAAACATGCTTCCGACAGTAATCACTATCAGAACTAGCATGTGCTGTCTCCAGAATAAAGGTTGGTACTAACATTACTGTCTTTGGGAATAATTCCTCGTAAGGGCCCAGTCTCCACAGTGGTTTGACTCCTTCGTTCTTTTGTTTTTATTTTTCGTTCGTTCGTTTGTTCCATCGTTCGTTCGTTCATTAAGAGATAACAATAAAACGTCGACCACGTTTAACCGTGCTGAAGACTGACTCGATAATTTTAGTATATTTTCTTCTTCTTCTTCTTCTTCTTCTTCTTCTTCTTCTTCTTCTTCTTCTTCTTCTTCTTCTTCTTCTTCTTCTGCTGATATCTCTGCAGTCCATATTCTGCGTGGTCGACCTCTGGGTCTTTTACCGATGTATCTGTATAACATTGCTTTCTGTGGTGCCCTGTCTGCTGCCAGTCTTGTTACATGGCCAAACCATTTGGTTTGTTGTCTACCTATAAAGTTCAGTATTGGCTCTGTACCGACTCTCCTCCTCATCGTTCCTAAGTTGATCATTCCTCGTTACACCTAGCTTAGTACGTAAACATGTCATTTCTGTCGTGACAATTCTCCTTCTGTATTACAGTACAATTGTGGGGTGGTGGTAGCTTGGGCTAGAACATCCAAACATCCAAAGTTCCGTCGACCCTGATTTCTGTCAGCCAGTCTAATGTCCTACCTGAAATGTAGTGAATGTCAAGGCTATTGTCCTACCTTAAATGTGGTAAATGTCTAGTCTAATGTCCTACCTGAAATATGGTGAATGTCCAGTCTAATATCCTACCTGAAATGTGGTGAATGTCCAGTCTAATGTCCTACCTGAAATGTGGTGAATGTCCAGTCTAATGTCCTAGCTGAAATGTGGTGAATGTCCAGTCTAATGTCCTAGCTGAAATGTGGTAAATGTCCAGTCTAATGTCCTACCTGAAATGTGGTAAATGTCCAGTCTAATGTCCTAGCTGAAATGTGGTGAATGTCCAGTCTAATGTCCTACCTGAAATGTGGTGAATGTCCAGTCTAATGTCCTACCTGAAATGTGGTGAATGTCCAGTCTAATGTCCTACCTGAAATGTGGTGAATGTCCAGTCTAATGTCCTACGTGAAATGTGGTAAAGGTCCAGTCTAATGTCCTACCTGAAATGTGGTGAATGTGGTCCGACTCCTGCGAATCTTCCTTCCCTTGCCACAGTTGTCATCCAGGCAGTTCTCGCTGTCCGGGAATTCACACTGCAGCCTGTAAATATTAATCATCGTTGTTTATCTCTAGTTTGTGGCTGGCTGAACACACAAATAAAACACACAAACAGGCAACCACACAGGGTTATATTATACATAACAGACACAATGACCAGCATTAGCACTCAGAGAAAGAAGTAGAAATATACAGCATAATATTCAAAAGCTATAGTTACAATACCTGGAATTGAACATGCCATCTGCAAGTGATGACAACGCCTCGCTGCAGAAACTAGTGTACTCAAACGTAGGAACAACTAGCCCTCCCCTGCCCCTCCCTACCCCCTACCATTCCCAACCCCCCCCCCCTTTCTCCCACATTCCCCTAAAATAGGTGCCTTCGCTAGCCATACTTATTGTACAGCTTGAAAAAAACAGCTATGGAGATGGACCAAATTCTTCTCAAACAATCCAAGAGTTTCGATTTTTATGTTGTCTGGTGCGTCCTTTTATCTTTCTTCTTTTTTCCTTCTGATCCCCGTGTCGATCAGTACATTTTCTGCTTGTTTATTATATGTATATTATTTCCGCAGCTCAAAGTTCTTCATCTGTTTAGTTATGAGTTTTACAGACACAGTTAGTAAATTAGGTAAGCACTTAAGTATCGAAGTACACATACACACTGACAGGCGGATAGATATGCAGACAGACGGCCATATAAAAATGAACCGAAAGCTGCTAAACGGAAAGCATATACACCTTCCATAAACCTATATTTTAAAAACCAATCAACATTTGTTGAGTCTTGTGGTCAGCGTCACGCCGGCCGCCCTCACTTCCCAGCAGTGTACCTGGTACCCGTTTGAAGCTGGGTCGACATGAAAGTCAAGATTTGTTTGGGAGGAAAACTCCGGCTTCGTCAGGACCTGAACTTCGACCTACCGAACCGCAGGTAAACGTCTTCCATTAATAAAATTAAGTGGACTCCTTTCCGTGCCTTGTGACGCAATGACGTGTGGTGTTCACCATATAATCTTATAGAGTAATGGGCTAGTACCGACCCACTAGACCACAGTATTACACCCAAATTAAAAGTAGAAATAACGAATGACAATTGTACCTACCTATAATCTTCCACGGCGTCTGTGCTGGTGACTGAGATCCCCATTCTTTGGTCGCTTCCAACAGGATATCCAGCTGAATCGTTTGCTAGAGAAGTCTCTTGAGCTGGCGATGAGGACGTCGAGGAAGAGAACAAGGATGAGGACGATGAAGAGACTGGTTGTAATAGATAGGATGGAGGAGTTTGGTCCTCTAACAGAGTATGAGGTGATAATGAAACGAATGAGAGCGAAGAACTGTCTTCATCGGGTGCAAGGTTTTGTGGCTGGCCATTTCTGCAGACAACGTAGTTGTCATTATATTGATTTGGGGACGTGGTAGAGGTATGAGACTGCTGCTGCTGCAGCTCTTGCTGCTGCTGCTTCTGCGTCTGTTGCTGTTGTGGGTGTTGCTGTTGTTGGTAATAATGAATGAAGCATGAATCTGTCTCGCAAATTGGCTCACTACACATAGTCGTTGATTCTGGAGATGTCCGGCTGGGTCGCTGAGTTTCTGTGAAATCGGAAATACAAATAAATATAAATAATAAAATTTATTCATGTCTTTAGATAATCTAATTAATGTCTGATTCTCGGGATGGGGGGGGGGGGGGGGGGGGCGTATGTACAATTTTTACGTTCTTCTTTTTCTTCTTCTTCTCCTTTTTCTTCTTCTTCTTCTTCTTCTTCTTCTTCTTCTTCTTCTTCTTCTTCTTCTTCTTCTTCTTCTTCTTCTTCTTCTTCTTCTTCTTCTTCTCTTCTTCTTATTATTCTTATTCTTCTTCCTCTTCTTCTTCTTCTTCTTCTTCTTCTTCTTCTTCTTATTCTTCTTTTTATTCTTCTTCTTCTTCTTCTTCTTCTTCTTCTTCTTCTTCTTCTTCTTCTTCATCTTCTTCTTCTTCTTCTTCTTCTTCTTCTTCTTCATCTTCTTCTTCTTCTTCTTCTTCTTCTTCTTCTTCTTCTTCTTCTTCTTCTTCTTCTTCTTCTTCTTCCTTATCCTCCTCCTCTCCTTCTTAGAGTTCATTGGCGTAAATTCCGGCGGAAAGTTCTGGTTGTTCGTGAACATTCACAGATCCGTTTCACAGATCTGGCTTATTTGTATACAAACTGTTAGTTCCTAGTCTCTCAGGCAGAAGCACTCTAAATTTCGAATTTACGACATGCTTGCTGGGGAAGGGCTGTCTATTAATTCTTTCCGAAAAAAAGAGACCCTGGAACCCACAGTATCTGATGTGTTGGGCCAAAGGACGCACATATCACAGCCTAGCCGTAAACCACAACCCAACATGCCAACAGCCCTGCTAGGACAATTAAAAAAAGAAGTGTGAATCCCTGCCTGTCAACAGCTTTCAGTTGAGGTACTACATCTCTAAAAACATTGTAAAGACAGTTTTTAGTAAGTTAACGGCCAGTGGTAGGCAAAGTAGTAAATGATATCACATAACAACAAAGAATGGAATGGTTTGGTCATCTGGTCAAAATACAACAAAATTAGCCAACAGCTAGAGCGTAATAGTTGAGAACAGCAAGCTACTAGTCAAGAGGCTGACCAAGAAAGAAATAGGTGGGTGCGCTAAATGAGACATTACAAAAACACAATATGATATTAACACAAGCTGCGCAACTAGCAAAACACAGAAAAAAAACGCTGACACTCCACAGCAGAAGCAGTTGAACAACAGGAAAAGAAAAAGTGGCCAGTTTTCCCGCCATGATGAAAATTAAACATAATCTGTTAGCCTCACAATTGCTTATCTTAACTGGCACTCAGTTCCAGATGCAAAGATATACACAGGTGAGAGAATGGACTCCATTGCCTCAGATCCATACCCATATAGGACTGCGGGTGACACCTGGCCCGGATACCCGTTATCCGAATCCTAATTATAAGTTCTTAGGAGGTATGAATGGGTATCAATGGTCTGCCTTGTTGGCCTGCCGTGTTGATTGAGATTTGTTTCATCTGGGCATAGTATTTAGGCAAGTACCTCGCTGGTCTGTGTGTTGAGAAGGCACAGGTTGTAGCAAAGGCACAGACAATAATAGTGCTTCAAGCAAACACTAACCAGAATTTCCTTGGTGAAAACTGAGTTCACATGAAAGGGGATCTCAGGCACTTTGAGGGCCCCAACTCACGAGAGGTGGGGGCTGATCTCCCTTTATCCTCCCGTAAACAATTCCCCCACCCCTCCCTGTCCAAACTATGTAAAGAGGTTCTGTTTTAAGCAATTTGTTTAGATATCTTATTTCATTTCAAATGTTTTATTACATTTGTTCGAATTCAATATTTGTTTTTATTATAATTAATTATTGCACACTTAAATGAGGCCTAACCTCTTAACCGCCTCTGCTCTCTATGTATGTATAAAGGCTTAGCATCCGCCCCCTTCATCTTCCACCACCCCCCTTGCCATCCATCCCTGATTGCAGTAGATGAAATAAATATGCTTAAATAACAAAGTGGGAACATATGCATCTTTGAAATTGAAAAGAAAACGCAAAAGAGCTTTGGTAGCTAGTGGATACCTGTGACAGTTTAAAGATTTTGATACCTTGTAAATTGATATTGTAGAGAGTTTAAGCATGAGGAGTGATAACAAGATTTACAAATAAACTAAAAACTTTCAGTCAACGATATCCACGCAGAATGTAAGTAGTTTATTTTGTGACTGGGACTTGCAACAAATTAGTTGGTGTGAAAAGACACCGACGATGGATAGGACACACAATGAGAAAATCTGTTCAAAATACTACTAAAAAATTCCTCCCTTTGAGCCAGAGTGCAAAATTAATTATGGAGAGAGACCTAAAACACAAGGAGTATAGAATTAATCAGTAAATGACCATTTGTTTATCATATCTAAGACTCAATTTTTTTTAGAGACCAGTGGGCAGTCGGTTGGTCGTGTGATCAACAGGTCAACACCAGGGTGACCGTTTTTGTCTTTCAGGACATTTTCAGTTGACGAGGGAGCTGCTGTTCTGTAGTAGCTAGGCGCTCCCTTATCCGCCCTAAGGTCGTGGGTTCAAATCCACGTGGTGTATTTTTTTCCAAATTGTACTTGGCTCCAAGGTCTACTAGTTGAACATGGGCACCGGGCAATGTCCAGGGAAGTAAAGGCGACCATCGTGAGAAATACCACGTCACACAACGAGTGTAGATTAGCCTATACCATAATGAGTCTAGAATCTTATGCCTGATGCGCCACTGATGTGAGACAAAGGGGTAAGGGGGGGGGGGGGGTGCTGTCCTTCGCTTCCTTAACTTCTTCTTCTTCTTCGCCTTCACCAGCTGTACACTCTGGCGGAAAGTACTGGTTGCTCGTCCACTACTGAGCTGCAGTCCTGCTCCAGAACCTGAGTGTTGCGTGTGCATCAGTTTTACAGATCTCATTCTCTTGAATACAGACTGTTGGTTCCTTGCCTCTCCAGCAGATGCACTCCGACTTCAAAGGAAGCTCCCCAATTAGTCGACTCTTACGACATGGTTTTGGGGAGGCAGTGGGTCTATTCCTGTTTTCCCCACAATGGAGCCCCGGAACCCACACAGACGATCTTCCGTAACTGAAAAGGTGATCTTAGCTGAAAATAATAATAATAAATAATAATAATAATAATGGTGAAAACCAGAGTGACTGTGGTCAGGCTCATACCAGGGGAAGATATACAACCGCAGGAAAGGTAGATTAGCGAGCTTAATATAAATGATTTATAGGAAATATAGACACAGCTTACCTGTAATGTCGGTAAGTGCCATGTCTATAGCTTCGGATGACAGTGTCTGTTGTCTGTGTGTAGCTACTCCCAGGATGCTGTCAATACTATGGGACACGCTTCCCTTAGCAACTTGCGCTGTTGATTTGGCACTCTCCATACATGACGTACCAGCCATTATTTGTTTTTTTTTTAGAATCAATTTGTTACTGTCTTTCCTGGCAGTTCAGATGTCTTCCGTGGAAGTTCAAATGTCTTCCCTGGAAGGTTAGATGTTTTCCCTGGAATTTCAGATTTGAAAGTTCATCGGCAGGAACAAGTGAGGAAAACAGTAAAATGGTTGCTCTTGTTACTCCGTCTTGTGTATCCCTCTGCTATGTGGTCGTTTTATTTCGTAGCCGAGTAGCTGCGTTTGTTCGTTGATAAAGATTTTGGTCGAAACGTTCACTTGGTATTTGTCTTTTGTTTCGTCAAGTTTTGTGGTTTTTTTTTTGCGTGTATCCGTTCATTCTAATAGAGAAACAAACACAACAAATGACGTCCTTCTTCGTCACTGCAAAATCACAAACACACACGTAAAGGGCCTGTTGTTGGAAACCAGACTTTTTCACATTGTTTCTGTTTTATATCCAGACAAACACACACACACAACACACACACACACACACACATACACACACACACACACACACACACACACACACATACACCTCCCCAAAAAATATTTATCCTCACAAGGGCAGTTGTCTTCAATGTATCAGCTGCTAACTATAAGAACACTTCGTGGCGAGTATCTAGTTTCTTGCACGGTGCAGCTCTCGTACCACTGTATGAAAGTTAGGAGAATCCCGTTTCTTTAAGCTCTCATTGCTGAAAAAGAGCCTTGGTAAACGCCGAGGATTGTGTTGTGAATCGATTACATTAATATTGAAGCCACAGAAAACGGTTTCTGCTGTATACGTCCAGGAAATCCCATGATAAGTGTTGGTGTTTATGTCTGCTAGACACCGGTGTAGGTGGTCCAGTTCTCTTCCCGACTGCTTTCTTTTTTTTTTTTTTTTCAAACAGATTTTCACTGAAATTTGCCTCCACGTTCCCCCCCCCCCTACACTTCCGCCACGCCTCGCATGAGGTTAAGTGGGTCCTAGAGACATGGTAGATTAAAAAACCTAGTTCTATCACTGGTGGTATAAACGCACACTAAGATAGTGGTGCTAGTTCTAATCCCTATATAGTCAATCCTCAATAACATATGTGCGTTTGTGTGTGTGTGTATATATGTATATAAAGATTATTAAAACCTATTTTCTGCACTTACTAAACAAAGCTTTTATAAATATTAAAGTACTATCGAAATTTTCGTCATTTTGTTTAATGTTGATGACTTGTACGTTTGTTCGTTCATTTGTTTATATTATAATAACGTAAGTGTCATTTATCAAAACATTGAAAATCGTTTGTATTTGTTCGACATTGATTACATTTACTTGGTTATTCTACGTCATCATATGTGAGTCAGATTATTTTAGTTTTTAATTTTATTTATTCTTCTACTACTATTACTATATTCACTTTTGATATCATCAGTATCATCATTACCATTATCCTCTTCTTCATCATCAGCATCGTCATCATGAACATCCTCATCGTCAGTAACAACAACATCGGCATCATTTTTACTACTATTTTTATACTTTTCTGCTGCTGCTGCTGCTTCTTTCTTCTCTTCTTCTTCTCCTCCTCTTCTCCTTCTCTTTCTTCTTCTTCTGCTTCTATCCTTCTCTTCTTTATCCTTGCTTCTTCTTCTCTTTCTTCTTCCTCCTCCTGCTTCTTTATCCTTTCTTCTTCTTCTTCCTCTTCTGCTTCTGATCCTTCTCTTTCTTCTTCTTCCTCCTGCTTCTTATCCTTCTCTTTCTTCTTCCTCCTCCTGCTTCTTATCCTTCTCTTTCTTCTTCCTCTTCTGCTTCTTATCCTCTTCTTCTTCTTTCCTCCTGCTTCCTATCTTCTCTTTCTTCTTCCTCTTCTCCTTCTTCTTCCTTCTCTTTCTTCTTCCTCCTCCTGCTTCTTATCCTTCTCTTTCTTCTTCCTCTTCTGCTTCTTATCCTTCTCTTTCTTCTTCCTCCTCCTGCTTCTTATCCTTCTCTTTCTTCTTCCTCTTCTGCTTCTTATACTTCTCTTTCTTCTCCTCCTGCTTCTTATCCTTCTCTTTCTTCTTCCTCTTCTGCTTCTTATCCTTCTCTTTCTTCTTCCTCTTCTGCTTCTTATCCTTCTCTTTCTTCTTCCTCCTCCTGCTTCTTATCCTTCTCTTTCTTCTTCCTCCTCCTGCTTCTTATCCTTCTCTTGCTTCATTCCTCATCTCTTTCTTCTTCTTCTTCTGCCTTCTTATCTTCTCTTTCTTCTTCCTCTTCTCCTCCTTCTCTGCTTCTTATCCTCCTGCTCCTTCTCTTTCTTCTTCCTCTTCTGCTTCTTCTTCTTCATCTGATGCGTACGATGATTCCAACTCCTAGGTGTATTCTTAGATAAATTTGATCTTTCTTGCAGTTCAGCATCCGTGGATGACACGGCTGTAGTTGAAATGAAATCCTGCTCCCTAGTGGTCATCAGTGATATACTGTGTCCTTTTACCGTTATCTTTAGGCATTATAGACACTATATTTGAACATGAATTTCAAACCAGAAATATTCCACAGTATAGCTTCTTTCTTGCCGTTTTACTGTTTACTTTATACTGTAATCAGAAACACAAATGATATAATTGGAAATCACAGAGGTCAAGTTTGTCGCAGAGATACTGACGACATTATCCACTAAGTGTCCATTTGGCTATTAAGTTACCTACCTACCACAGAATTCAAAATGCGCATAAAATGCACAATTACAGGTATTGTGATTTCTATCAAGAGACACATCAGTTAAGTGATTGTATGTATTCTTGTTTGTACCCGTTGTGTCGTAGATTTATTTAATGTGCTGATGCAGACTCGCTGGTCGCAACGTTTGCTTGCCGTTTGTGTGTGTGATATTTTAAAGCTGAGTGTCTCTACTTTTCGTCTGGTTTGATATCCTTTTTTCACGGTATAAGAACGTAGAAATCTGGTTTTTAATTAAGGGAATTTTGTTTTTCACGGAAGTGTCATATCAGGCATGTAGTTTTTAAACCAACAAATTTAATTATTTTAAAAACTCGGTACTCGATAGGTGATAAGCCCATTATCACGTCGGCCGCTTTTACTTCCCATCACTTTTCCATGTACCCTTTTTTCTGTCTTTACTGAGACTTATGTAGAAACAGATGATGACTTAATCTATACTACATCGTTTCGCAGGCTACTGTGACGAGCTGGTCTGGACAGCTGTTTCTGTCCTTTTAAATATTGCTTTGTTTAGATAATATTATTACCAAAGTTCTAAACATTTTCCTATTGCTTTTAATTAGCATAACAACACTGGATTAATTAAGAAATTTCTTACCCCTTTCATTGGAGCAAAATTATAATTAAAGAGTTGAAAGGTAATAATGGTGAATGAGATGAGTAGTGAAAGGGGTAACGAAGAGTAACTTCCCCCTTGGTAGGACTCTCCACTTCCATTTTCATTCCAGGCTCGATTGGGGGAGTCAAGATTTTGTTCTTCCCAATTGACACAGTTCAGTTAGTTCTGTTGTCTTGTTGCCTGTGTTTGAATTCCCTACCAGGGTTCCAGATGGTACTTACAGGTGGGAGCTACAAAAGTAAATCCTAAGCTTAGCTGCAGATGCCGATTGTCTGGACTGGACTGGAAGATTCGGCCTGCCTGATGTGTCACCGAGGTTTAGCCAGAAGCTGACATAAGCTACAGCTAAGTGGGAACATCTGTTGCTTTCCCAATACATAATTTTATATCCACAACCATTTAGTTATCATTTGAATTTATCTGAATTGAATATCCTAATAAATGTAGTTTTTAATTTTCTTACAGTTTTCTGAAGTTCATTTTAACTGTAAGTGTGTCAGTGAACAAAAGCTAGTATAACTTTAATACATTTAAATATACAATTAATTACAGTAGGGAATAAGATGTGGGCAAACCCCGAATCCTCTCATTTAACCAGCAAGGCTGGGGTTACTATAATACTTTATGATGTTTCACTGTTTGTAGTTCCCTCTGTAAAGTGCACATAGTGCGTTCGCTAGTTAAAGCGAAGTTACCCGCCACAGCTACCAGAGCTCTATTCCCGCAGAGGGTGGTTTTGAAAAAGACCATTCTTGTGGCTTTTAGACAGTGGTACGAGAGTCACACAGTGGAAGAGACTGAGGCTTCAACCAGTTATGATTTTCACAGTCGGCAGCCAACCTCTATTATGAGGACGGCACAGTATCTTTCTTTTTATTACTTGTTTTACAATATTTATATGTTTTCTATACTTCTTGCGCTTTTTTATACTTAATATATTTAGTCTATACTTTGTATGCTTTTCTTTACTTGTTATACTTCTTCTATACCTTTTGTACTTATTCTATACTTCTTGAACTTTCTGTATAATTCTTATACTTATTGTAAATTTTTTAAACCACAAAACTCGCAGATAATTACCCGCTACCCAATTATCCTTAAAGAAAGATATCCGTTAGCTGAATGTCCACGACTGTAAACACCACAATCCAGCGAACAAGTGAGCACCATGACACTCAAAATGGATGTGAAAACATGGCGATCCATTACAGCAGTCAACAAAGTTGTCTCGTCAGCTGGGACGCTCAAATCAATCAGATCATCGATCGTTGATAAAACAGGCCGGGCTGAGCGCGGCCAAAACGGGAGCCCAGAAAGTGATTGGTCTGCTGTGTTTTGGAGTTACCCAATAGATGTCGTCAAGTGATGCTGTTCAATTCCCAATGGTGTGGATAATTTTGTGCGGTCTTTGCAGAAGAAACGATTTGTGAAGTGGGCGGAGCCAGTTTTGTGTGACCAGAGCCAGTCGTCACTGTGAGGTCCTAAATACTGGGGGTCAGGGAGATCGCAGAGAATTAATGAACTCTGAAGTAAAAGGAAATTACCAGGTTAACTACCTAAGAGAGACAACCCCTGCGTTCATCGTGAATGATCTGCCCGTTCGCACTAATAACCACATTGTTGGTGTGTTCCTAAGTTTACTTTTGTAGTCAGGGGAGCGTCAAAAAGGATCGGATTAACCGTTAAGCACATACTTTGAGCACTTGCTTAGAGCATCACAAAAAGGGAGAGGGGGGGGGAACAAATATTTGTTAATTGCCTTGTAGCTGAGCGTTTGTTTTCTTGTCTGAAGTGTAACTACTAACAAGTTAACTAATACACGAACAACAAGGCTGGCGGAATGCCTTATCTTTACTAAGCATAGTAAGTAACAGTAAAGTAAAGGACGCATTTAGGCGTATAGGGCATATAGAGCTAGACCTATATATACTGTTATAGACCAGTCGGTACAAGATGGGTGATGTTGTCAGCATCACGCCGACTAAGCATAAAAGTAGCTATAATATTTTCGTCCCCATGTGAGTTGCAACTTTTAGTTATATTGAAGCCCCACTCTGGCTTTTGCCGGGCTTCAAATATAACCTAACGGCTGAACGGGGTTTCCGGGACTCTCCACGGGTGATTCTCATCCGCATGGTGGTACTTTGTGTCACCGGGTGTTTATCGCTTGTGTGATGTCCTGGTGGGGTACAACTTACCTAAGCTACCTACATAGAAGCAGATATCTTACGTAAGATTATTTTAAGGATCTGATCAAAAAATTTATAGTTAAAAAAAAAGATAAGAACTTTTCAAATACAGGTAAAGTGAAAGTATAAAACTAGACATTATTTTCCATCTTACTGCAAGTTTTTTTTATGTCGATAAAAACGTTTTATTTTATGGTTTGTTATGGTTTATGTTTTGAATGACATATAAATATATATATATGGGAGCAACAGTGCCGTCTACACTCCTGAGCCCAACTGCGCACTTGCCCCAGGGCCCCACAATCATAGGAGCTTCATGTCCCTGCTAATCTGTGTATTCCAAGTGCCCATTTATATCCCCTGTTGTGTGGCATCACCGTTGACTGGAGGGGACTGCGTGGTCTTGAGGCATGGTGTCCGCCTCGAGTTCTGGAGGTTCTAGGCTTAATTCCCGGTAAGAGCTGGGATTTGTTCACGTGTACTTGAACTTCTAGTAATTTCCCTGGTCTCTGGGTAGTGAGATCAGATTCATGTTTGCATTGGTGTGCAAAAACAAAAAAATCCCCTGGCAGTTGAAATAATAGTCTAACAGCGCTGCTAGGGCAAAATTTAGAGTTAAAAATCTACCCTAAGTATTTCAGGATCCTCGCCGGTGCTACAGAGCCTGTGCACTGTGCAGAACTTCTTCGGGATCAGACTTGGGTTAGAAGAAGAAGGGACCACCTATGGGTTACTACCGGTGTGCCATGATGTTGATCCGTTGTTCAAACCTCAAACTTCAAAACCTCCAACCGTTGGCATGGTGATGAAAAAAATGTTGTGTTGGAAACATCGGAATTGACTGGGTGGAGAACACACAGTTAGAAGATCTTAATTTTGCTTTGCTGTCGATTCTGTTCAGCAATGTAAAAACAGCAATGACACGCACAGCGAACAGATAATTTAGCAAATGTAGCTTCAAAGCTATAAGACTATAACTTATGAAAAGTCGCATTTATTAACAATACCAACGACAAATCAAGCAGACGTGACACTAGAGACAAAATTAATTCAAGTAACAGACGAATTTTTTTTTTTTTTTTTTATGTGGTAATTTTAATAGTAAAGGGAATACACAGAAATTATTACATGAACTGGCAAGGCATTCGCAGCTTTTAATAGCTGAAACAAAATATGGGACTCCAAACTGTTCAGTTTTCAAAACTAAGCTACGTATTGTCAGATGGATTGTTATTTTACATTTTATTTCACATTTCACATTTCACATTTCACATTTCACATTTCACATTTCACATTTCACATATACGAGTGAAAGTTGGGGAACCACTAAAGACATGGAACGAAAGTAAGGTGCATTTGTAAACAAATGTCTGTGGAAAATGAAGAATATAAAATGGAAGGAGTTTAAAAAGGGTGAAGAAATAATAGAAATGTTTGGGCGACCACTAATATCAACAGTAAAAGACAGAGGAGACAGCGCTATACTGGACACATTTGGGGGGGGGGGGGGAGAGCTAACAGAGAATCACCAAACAGGCACGGAAATGGGAAATAAATGGATTGGCACCCTAATGAACCAGAAGACACTCTGAAGTAGTTTTAGAGGTTGAGATCTTGGCTCGCAATGGTCTAGCCGGTTTCCCGCAGCTCCAGTGAACATCCAAGCTACTTCAGGAGTGAGACGACTCAAGTTATGGTACTACAGAATCAATAAATATTCCTAGGCGTAACTTGGACTGACTTCCCCACTACTTTTAAGCTCCCAGCCCAGCTAGTAATTCTATGCTAGTCAATGTAACACAGAATAATATCAAGGATAATAACAGATACTCCAGACAACTTAAGAACTGTCAAGGATGGACACTAACCATATAATGTAAAATAACAAACAATCGTGTCATCAGTGCAACACATGTAGGAACATAAAGAAAATAATTCAACAAGATCAATCATAAAAGCTAAGGAAGAAAAGAATATTCTACCCCAGACTGACTCCTGGATTGTTCCTAGTGGCAAAAAGTGTCATTACTGCCGAACTGTGGAATTTTGGACCTAGGTAACTGATACTGAGTGTTAGAGTTAACCGCAGGTACTTGTGATCCTAATTAGCTGTCCTGGATGTCATGTTCACTTGAATCGAGGCTTCCTCCCACATCTGGCAGTGCAGGTATGTGAATTCCCTCTTAACGATCCTGGCTCAGCATTTACGACAATTAACAAAAATGAATGTCTGATGAAATGCCATTTGGAAAAATCCTACTGTTCCAGGGTATATCCTGGAAGATGGATCCGTTTTAATTAAAGTTCAGCGTTATGACTTATGCCACCCTCTGGTCATGGCAGTTTTTGGCAACCCCTCACATAAAAGTCTTCTGTGTTGAAAATACAAGCTGATGATGAACATCACAGAACAACAGATAGTTGTCGTCTCATGGAGCCACTGACATTGGTGCATGAACAGGAATGAGTTGTTCGCTAAGGATCCCTCACCCTGTAAGCAGGACGTGGGTTACCTTCCTAGTGTTTGGATACTGATCGTTGACTTGGCCTCCAAATATTACTAACATCCTGTGACAAAGAGGAAAACAAGAGTTAGCAATCACCAAACACTATACCATGGTCACCACCCATCCATATATCAACATAGTTTTTGCTCAGATGTCTGTGCTAGGCTTTTATAGACTGAATAAGTCTGTAACAATCCTCGGATCGCCATTAACAGTTGTGAGGTTAGAAAGAAACTAAGTTCTGTCTAATGCTGCTCGCCGGTTACAACGATAGTCTGTATATGCCAACTTATAGAGGGATAACAACGTTTCCTTTCCTCTATGGGATACTTATACTCACACAAGTATACTACGAATGCAGGAATATGGATGTATGAAATCCGCACAAGCCACACAAACACAGTGCAGCCATCTTACTCCCCGGTGACATTGTCCTGTTTACACTTTTGGGCAAGGCGGACGTGGTGACGTCACACATGTACTAAACTAGCCTGACCACAGCCGATATCGATCAATATGGTCTGAGCTGATCTGTTCGTTCCAGATACTTCCCCTAGTTGGCGGGTGCATATACAGTCGAGTCTGGATAAGTAGAAGTCGCAGGGGCCTAAGAAAATGCTTCCAATTATCAGGATTTCTACTTATCCAGACATTACACACAATAGAGAAAATTGCCGGGACTAAGCTGGTCATGTCGACTTGACCGAAATTCGACTCATCCGAGTTCGACTTAAATGGACTCGACTGTATCTATCAAATGTGAACAATCATATTATAAGATGGAAATGCAATGTCCGAGCTATCCGTAACACATTGAAGGCGTACGATGAGAAAATTATTCTCGGCTTGTGGGGGAACGCTCTAGTTACGTGCCCTCCTGCAGTTTGAATGGTTTGACAGCCAGGTCCTGTTGCTTCATATAGCCACCTCTGTCCTACACTCAACAGCAAGGCTGAATGTATGGTTCTAATAATCTATAATGCATTTACCCATGCTCATAGACGTTTCCGAGTGAATCAGTGATTTAAACAGAGGGAAGCAGATAGATAGAAAAGGCAGCAATCCGTCTGTTCACTCTGGAAGCTCAGTCAAGAATGGGTTCAAACTAAGCGTCTCTTCAGCTAGATGCGGAAGGGAATTCATTCCGTCCAAAGCGGTAGTTAGGCCAATGGAATTTGGCTTCAAACTCAATAAGTCTCCCACCTATATGGCTGAATTTAAATACATGTCATTTCCAAGAGAATTGGGATAGAATTGAGTACTTAACCCGACATTTTGACAAAAGAAGGACTATTTGCCTATAGAGGAAAATCTGAGATTTGAAAGTGCCTCATTCACATAGGGGTGACAAGATGTGGGCAGGTCCATGACCAGGGGTGTGGGCTGTCATGCGACACGGATTAAGGAAGCGAGAACACACAAAAGAAGCCATAAAACGAACGTTGATGGGAGAGGCCAAGGGTGCTGGCGTGGATTCAATCCATCATATCGAACTAATTGCATAGGATAGCGCAGAATAGAGGAATAGACTGAGATCCCTATGTGACATATAATGGCACGACAGGACAATGGGGACGATGATTGTCGAGTGACTATTGACATTACATTCCTGTGAGTGGTCGTCGTTGGGGCCTCAGCACACATGTTTTCTCAGTGGTGCTTATGACGGTTTAGAACAGCAATGGGAAGAAACGTTGAGGTTTGGGAGGGGCACAAAATATGCTAAGTGCTTAGGGCATCAAAGGGCCCTATTCTGGCCCTGGCGCCAAAACATCGGGGAGGGGGGGAGTAGGGTATCAATCCTATTGTAATAACCCAGTTGAGGGGCGGGGCAGGGGTTCAAACGGATTTGTATTTTTTTAGTACGGAATGATAATAATTATTAATTATGGATTGGCATAAATACAATTATATATTTAAAATAATATGAAGATGTCAACTAATTCTTTATAAGAACACTTACGTATTTAGTTTCCAAGACCTGGAAGGCACTTTGTTTGCAAATGTTCTAAGGTGGGCGGGGGGAGGGGGTGGGGGTATACACATAAAGATCCTGTTTACGAATGCTCTACTCCGTGTGATTTGGTCTCCCTTACATTTTGTCTCACCCTGTGAGTTCTTGTGCAAGAACATTCTAATTATGCTGTTAACAGTTTCAGTTAATATGTGTTCCATCCCCAATTAGTTCCCCACCCCAGCCCCACCCCCTTTTTGACCCCGTCTTGTTTTTTTTTTTTTTCTCCTTTTGTTTCTTGCTTCACGAGACTGTTCAATTCTCTTACTAATCTTCTTGTATGTAATTCTGCCATGCCATACAACTACTTGTAAACAGCACAGGCACCAGAAAATAGTAGTATCACCGCACTGTAACAAGCATGTCGTAAGAGAGAACTAAGGGTAGGGTTGGGTTTGAGATGGCTACCTAATCTCGTAAAAACAATAGCCATAAAAACCAGCCAGCCATAGAGACGTCAAAAAAGAGAAAATAGAAACACTCAGCCAAACAAGATTGGACCGGCTCTTCAAATAGAAAAATAACGTCGCTTTATTCTAAAGAGCAGAACAATTGTCCCACCGTAACTTACTCCAATGTTCTCCTTCTCATGACATGTTAGAACAATTTACATTCCTTCTTTCTGATGTGGGTAAGTCAGTTATCTTCGTAAGTCAGTTTCTTTCAAGCATCTTCCTTACTCTATCTGTCCAGGGTATTCTCATCATTCGTCTATATAATCAAAACTCCGCAGCTAATTTTTCACAAATCCACCAACTGTCCATGATTCACTTCCGTATATCAGCATAATATTTATTTAGTTCTTAAGAATAGTCTTTCTCCCCTCAGTTTACAAAGAAAGATGGCATAGAATATTCTTCCATGACCATAACCTCAGTACAGAGTACACAGCTGTTTGTGTTAATGTTTATTCAACGAATCAACATCATGGCAAACGGGTGTAACGCATAAGTGCTCCGTTCTACTTCTAACTCAAGCCTGAGTTTGAAGGATCTCAGCGCAGTGCACGAACTCTGTTTCACAGGCGAGGGTCCTGAAATACTTTGGGTAGATTTTTAACTCAAAATTTTGCTCGGCAGCCCCATTAGGCTACTCTTTTTGATTTTCAACTGCAACAATACACACGGTTGTCCGATCTTACTACCCAGAGACCAGGGAAAATTACTACAAGTCCACGTGAAAAAATCACAGCTCACACTGGACTTGAACCCGGGACCTCTAGCACTCGACGTGGACTCCATGCCTCGAGACCACGCAGCCCCATAGAGCTAACAGCTGTACCATTCTAACACCGATTGTATTTGATGTAAATGTGACCCTCGCAACGGTAAACGCACGAGCCTCCCAGCAGCAGATCAAGTCTAGAGTGTGAAGAAGTGTAAGGCGAGTTGATGGGATGATGATGGGAGATAAAGTCATGTGGAAGTTTGCCATCTAGTGTGACACACAGCAGCTTGACGATCGATAATGACATGAGGTAGCCGGAGAAGGGGCGGCAACTGAAGCAGACATCAGGAAACTAGAGAGACCCGGGGGTAACCTAAGTTAGTCTGTACCTGGGCATCCCCTGGGAATCCCCGCAAGGATAACGTTAGGTGGATGGACCTCACAGGAACTACGCCCTTTTCAGTAAATAATAGTAATAGTAGTAATAATGTGTTTGTGTTTTGGAAAGCATGGAAAGTCCTCTCTGAAGCCTCATGTGCCACTAGGCATAACGAGAACTGATGATGATGATGATGAATAATGTGTTTAGTTTTTTTTTTTTTTTTTTTTCACAAAACACACACAAAAAATTGCCAACAAAAACAGAAATACTTTTTATGTTTCTCCTTCTACAGGCTTTGGGGTCATCACCATTAGCGTGATAAACGTTATGATAACTTCTATTTTCCTGGCGTTTCGGATCACTAGCATCTGTTTAAGGCATCCCTTCTTCAGCGCTAAATAAGAGGCACTTTGTAGTGAGTACCGGCACCTTCTCTTAGACACTGTAGTGAGTACTGGCACCTTCTCTTAGACACTGTAGTGAGTACCAGCACCTTTTTGTTTGCTAGAAGAAGAAAAAAAAGTCCGGTCATCATCATCATTTCACGGGGTGCGTTTAGCGGGATTTCCCTGGTGAAGTGGACAAGTTGGCCTAGCGCTTTGAAAGTCGCGGGTTGTTTTTACAGGCTGCGTTGTTCGATTCACAAGTGCAATTTCTTCCGAAAATCCTTGGGGTTTGTCGATGAAGCTTGAGAGTTCGTACTCAGGTCAAGCATTATGGAATAAAACCTACAGCAATGAAACAGCTCTTTTTGACTCTAACCTAATTATCATCATACATTTTAACGTAGTGTTGCTAGGTCTGCTAGTTTAGCCTCTTGGGACATGGTAGTATGCCCTTCTAATGGCACTGACTATTTCGGTTAGAATAATTTATTTATCAGCTTGACTCTAATCAATTGTTACAGTAGTATGTCACACGAGAAAGAGCCAAATATGCCAGACACTAAATTGTGCAATCTGTTGTTTGTGTCTTCTCTGTCATTCTTCTTGCTTACTTCTGGGAGCACCGGAGGGCGCATCGGTGCTGAAGAGCTCAAGTCAAGTCCGTGACCGCTTGTTACACTTTCCCCCGCCAAAGATACAAATATTATTTGTTAAACTATTTATTATCTCTGTTAGCCATTTATGACAAAAGTGTCTGGGCGCTCGCCTGTGGATCTGAAGATCTGGGTGCAGATTCTGACGATGCTGAATGTTTTTCCTAATTCACATTGGCACCAGGTCAACCCAGCTCTAAATGGATATCAAGAAAAGTCTTGGGAAGTGAAGGCGGCCGGTGTGGTGTTGACCACGTCACCCACAGAGTGTCGGTTGGTTTTCAAAATATATCTCTATATGCACTTTACGCCTGAAAGCATGGAGAAGATTCTGTTACTATTGTAGGGAGGACAAGAATAGACCCACTGTCTACCCACAAGCATGTCGTAAAAGTCCACTAATTGGGAGCTGTCTTTGGAGTCTGACTCCGCCTGCCTAAGAGGCAAGGAACCAACTGCTCCATGCAAATGACTGAAATCTGTAAAACGGATGCAAACGCAATACACAGGTTTTGAAAAAAGACTTAAAATCCAGAAGAGGACGAACAACCAGAACTTTCCACCGGAGTTTACAGCCGGTGAACGGGAACCAGGAGAAGATTCTTTGAGTTTTAGGTTTTAGGCCACTACGTTGATATCTTGAACATAGCAAGACAGAACACTCGCTGCGTCTTTACGTCACTGATGCAGAAACTGGGACGTGTAAAAGCTTCCAGTTACTGCTACAGTATTATGATGCTACCACATATTTATGAGTCGGGTGTTGGCAATGTGTGTTGTTAGCTGCTAACTTTAATGTTGCCAATATCTGCCCTGAAGTCTCTTGGCCTGTCTGGGAAAAGGTTATTGCCGTGTGTTTCTGCGACAGACAAAATAATGATGAGTTTCTGTCTTGTCAGCCCGCCTGACAATTACAGGCTAGACACTAAGTCCCTCTGCAATAGGCTAGGCAATGATAAGTTCCTATCTCTACAACTGATTAGGGAATAGGTTCCTCTCTCTGTAACAAACTAGACAATGATAAGTTCCTCTCTCTGTAACAAACTAGACTATGATAAGTTCCTCTCTCTGTAACAAACTAGACAATGATAAGTTCCTCTCTCTGTAACAGGCTAGACAATGATAAGTTCCTCTCTTTGTAACAGGCTAGACAATGATAAGTTCCTCTCTCTGTAACAAACTAGACAATGATAAGTTCCTCTCTCTGTAACAAACTAGACAATGATAAGTTCCTCTCTCTGTAACAAACTAGACAATGATAAGTTCCTCTCTCTGTAACAAACTAGACAATGATAAGTTCCTCTCTCTGTAACAAACTAGACAATGATAAGTTCCTCTCTCTGTAACAAACTAGACAATGATAAGTTTCTCTCTGTAACAAACTAGACAATGATAAGTTCCTCTCTCTGTAACAAACTAGACAATGATAAGTTCCTCTCTCTGTAACAATCTAGACAATGATAAGTTCCTCTCTCTGTAACAAACTAGACAATGATAAGTTCCTCTCTCTGTAACAAACTAGACAATGATAAGTTCCTCTCTCTGTAACAAACTAGACAATGATAAGTTCCTCTCTCTGTAACAAACTAGACAATGATAAGTTCCTCTCTCTGTAACAAACTAGACAATGATAAGTTCCTCTCTCTGTAACAAACTAGACAATGATCAGTTCCATTCTCTGTAACAAACTAGACAATGATCAGTTCCATTCTCTGTAACAAACTAGACAATGATAAGTTCCATTCTCTGTAACAGGCTAGACAATGATAAGTTCATCTCTCTCTCTGTAGTTAGGGGTGGGTGGGGGGGGGGGTGTGTGTCAGTCTCGACAAAACGTTAGAAATGATGATTTGCCATCTGTGCAGTTGAGCAGAGAATTATAATGTTTCACTTCAGCAAAGGTTTGATCAGTTCAAACTTCTTCACAAGACTACACAAATATAATTATCATTTTGTTGTTGTTGTTGTTGTTGTTGTTGTTGTTGTTGTTGTTGTTGTTGTTGTTGTTGAGAACCCAGTGTTCTAACCGCTCGACCAGCCACTCCTCCCCTTTCCTGCAGTCACCAGTAAATGAAAATCCATTCCGGAAACCGACCAGAATAAACATGGTGTTTGTCAGTGCATAATGTGCAGCTTGCGGTCTGAACATACCCAGGTATGAATAAACGAATTCACCTTTGTGAATTAATGAATTCACCATCAACTAATCCGATCAAGTGAGAACAAAAGGGAGTAATACATCACTTGGTTCTGCGGACACCAGCAGTTTGGGATGCGTTTTTGGCAGGTGTCGCCAAGCCGAAGGTGTTTCTGCTCTGAGCAAAAATGGCGTCAGATCTCAATTTGGTTTCCGCGGCGTCAGCCTACTGTGTTGTGAAATGGTTGGACGTGCAAATGTAGATATAACCTTGATAGGCAAGAGAGGGTGACAGCTGGGAAAGCAAGGCGGCTTATAGGGTTACCTTCTCGCTGAATCTAATGTGCGAATTGTATGATCTGTTTAGTTCATCGGTAATTCATTAATGCATTTATACAGTATCTGATATTTTTAATTCGTTCAGTAGACACCTAATAGACTAATGCAGGTGATATAAAACAACATAACAATACTCCTACTCCATTAGGGCCTATTTGTGCAGTTTGGTTTGTATTTAGATATATGATGCAAACTCCATGTTGTAATGGGCCCAGTGACCTAACAAAGTCCCGTGCGGAACATTTCCTGCGGTCTCCCCACCCCCCCTCCCCAAGCCTCCCCAACTCACACATGCGTTATGTTAAAAACCCAAATCTTTACCAGTTTGTTCAACCTCCCGCCTCCAGTGATGGCAGCAGAGGCGGCCCACTCAAGACCCCTCCACACACTCTTGCTACGCGGCTGTATAGATCAATGCGCACTTAATGCTCGAGTGGTCAGTCTAAGGCTAGTCCCACTCGCTATCGCTTTGGGCTCTGATGCTCGTGCCTGCCAACAGAACACTGTTCACCGAACAAGCGTAATATTTATTTACTTCAAACACAACGTTTTCCCTTAGTGAATATAAACAAACCGACACATTTCCCAATTTATTGCCAGGAATGTTTGGCTCTATCTCCTCATGTCCATTACTAGTTATATCGACGTATAATGATGCACAAAAACTGATCCCACTGAAATACAAATGGTTTCTCTCTCTCTCTCTCTCTCTCTCTCTCTCTCTCTCTCTCTCTCTCTCTCTCTCTCTCTCTCTCTCTGTCTCTGTGTCTCCTTCTCTCACACATTCTCACTCTCTCTTTCACTCTCTTTCTTTCTCTCTCACTCTCTGTCTCTGACACTCTCTCTCACTCTTTCTCTCTCTCTCTCTCACTCTTTCTCTCTCACTCTCTCTCACTCTCTCTTACTCTCTCTCACTCTCTCTCACACTCTGTCTTTTTCACTCTCTCTCTTTCAATCTCTCTCACACTCTCTCTATCTCTCACTCTCTCTTTCTCTCTCTCACTCTCTCACTCTCTCTGTCTCCTTCTCTCACACCTTCTCACTCTCTCTTTTACTTTCTTTCTTTCTCTCTCACTCTCTGTCTTTGACATACTCTCTCTCTCTCATTCTTTCTCTCTCATTCTCTCTCTCACTCTCTCACTCTCCCTTACTCTCTCTCACTCTCTCTCACACACTCTCTCTCTCACTCTCTCTCTCTTTCAATCTCTCTCACACTCTCACTCTCTCACTCTCGCTCACTCTCTCTCACTCTCTCTCTCACTTTCTCTTTCTCTCTCTCACTCTCTTTCACTCTCTCTGTCTCCTTCTCTCACACCTTCTCACTCTCTCTTTTATTCTCTTTCTTTCTCTCTCACTCTCTGTCTCTGACACTCTCTCTCACTCTTTCTCTCTCACTCTCTCTCCCTCTCTCTTACTCTCTCTCCCTCTCTCTCACACTTAAAATAACTCAAATCATTAGGAATTTAAAAAAATACACCGCCACCCCTTACACCGCCACCCCTTACACTGCCACCCCTTACACCGCCACCCCTTACACCGCCACTCCTTACACTGCCACCCCTTACACCACCGCCCCTTACACTCCCACACCTTACACTGTCACCCCTTACACCGCCACCCCTTACACCGCCATCCCTTACACCGCCACCCCTTACACTGCCACCCCTTACACCGCCACCCCTTACACCGCCATCCCTTACACCGCACCCCTTACACCGCCACCCCTTACACCGCCACCCCTTACACCGCCACCCCTTACACTGCCACATCTTACACCGCCACCCCTTACACCGCCACCCCTTACACCGCCACCCCTTACACCACCATCCCTTACACTGCCACCCCTTACACCGCCACCCCTTACACTGCCACCCCTTACACCGCCACCCCTTACACCGCCACCCCTTACACCGCCACCCCTTACACTGCCACCCTTACACCGCCACCCCTTACACCGCCACCCCTTACACCGCCACCCCTTACACCGCCACCCCTTACACTGCCACCCCTTACACCGCCACCCCTTACACCGCCACCCCTTACACCGCCACCCCTTACACCGCCACCCCTTACACCGCCACCCCTTACACCGCCACCCCTTACACCGCCCCCCCTTACACCGCCACCCCTTACACCGCCACCCCTTACACTGCCACCCCTTACACCGTCATCCCTTACACCGCCACCCCTTACACCGTCATCCCTTACACCGCCATCCCTTACACCGCCACCCCTTACACTGCCATCCCTTACACCGCCATCCCTTACACCGCCACCCCTTGCACTGCCACCCCTTACACCGCCATCCCTTACACCGCCATCCCTTACACTGCCATCCCTTACACCGCCATCCCTTACACCGCCACCCCTTGCACCGCCACCCCTTACACTGCCATCCCTTACACCACCATCCCTTACACCACCACCCCTTACACCCCACCCCTTACACCGCCACCCCTTACACCGCCACCCCTTACACCGCCACCCCTTACACTGCCACCCCTTACACCGCCACCCCTTACACCGCCACTCCTTACACTGCCACCCCTTACACCACCGCCCCTTACACTCCCACACCTTATACTGTCACCCCTTACACCCCCACCCATTACACCGCCACCCCTTACACCGCCACAGAAGTGGTAAATAAAGACAAAACATCCCATTCTAAAACAAAAACAAAACAAACAAAAAACAAAGCACACATAAAAACTTTTTTTTTTCCTCACTGAAATTAAATAATGCAGACCCAAACAACGCATTCTTCGGTTTATTGTCATTAAAATGAACAACCGCTTCCTCTGTAAACAAAAGGAATTCGTTATACATTTTTAATTACGCGTTTCAGTCTCTATAGTTACTCTATAGTAATGCACCTGGCGAGATGCAGCGAAATATGCCTGGCAATAAATACTGCAATGTATCGTTTGTGGCCGCTTTATTTAGACACCGCATACCCCCATATTGATTACATTGCCACAAATTAAGCAAACGTTTACAAAAACGACCTGACTATTTGACCACATACTTGTCTAGTTATGTGGCCTCGTGTACAGCGGTCCTCTCATTGCCAAGGATCGTTTCCTCATTTATTTCCACAACTGTGCGTCTTTGTTTCCCCTGAAACCTTCTCCCTCTCAGCACGACCTGCCAAAAACACGCGCGTTTTAAAGTCATGTGCCGGTTTGCACTTGGCAAGCCAAATTTCCCTGATACGGCGCTGATTATTACTAAATGAATAACATCGTTTAACTCTCTCGCCGCGAAATTATCCACTATTCATCTGGGTCCTTTGTGCCTCGCTCCACGGACCAAATCTGTGAAATAAAGTGTCAGTCTGGCAAGCCAGGTTATTACAGAGCCCAATTGCTGCGCCACACCGCTCGCGGCTACCGTTAATTTCAATTTGGGCACTGTGGTTCACGACTCAGCGGTCTCTGCCTCTGCTTCCTCTGTTGGTTTTGTTCACAGATTGTCCCTGGTTTGCTCTCAGCTGTGTAACAACATGGCAGACCTTCAGATGAAATAAAATCAATGAAGAGATTCATGTTTGGTAATCTTGTCTTCACAACGTCAAGTTTGTTTATATTACAGTGGAATTGCCACGTTCATTTCGACAAAATAAAATTGACTTAATTCACCAGGCGTTTAATGTCTTGGTTACATTTAATAAGGTCTTTGTCATGCCTATTATTATTATTATATTATTATTATTATTATTATTATTATTATTATTATTATTATTATTATTATTATTGTTGTTATTATTTGGAAGCCGCCATCGTGTATTGGATGGACGCTTGCCAGTGGATCCTAAGGTCGTTGGTTCAGATAAGAACGGAGAAGGATTTTTTTTTAAATGACCTTTTTGCCAGAGTGCCAAATCGTGTATAACAATAGGTCTAGCCCTCTGTGCCCGCTGTGCCTGAAGGTGGGGAAGAGAGTCATTTGTTAAAATTATTTGTATTAAAGATCTTCCTTCCACGCCTGCAGACATATTGGGCATATAGGGCTAGACCTATATTTTATGCAACAATTGGCACTCGTGGGTGATGTGGTCAGCATCACGCCGGCCGCCTTTACTTCACGTGACTATACCTGGTACCCATTGGCGACCTTGCGTTCAACAGGCGAGCCTCTAGCACTTATTATTCTTACTACAGTTCCTGCTACTATTATGACTGTCATCTTCTTCTACGTTTATCCGAAGACCAAAATGCGCTGTGTCCTTTTACAACATGGCTGCGATATTTGCTCCCTTCGGCCGAAACATCAGACTTATGCAAGTATTTTTGCCCCAGCTAGATTAGTTTTATTATTATTATTATTACTATTATTATTATTATTATTATTATTATTATTATTATGGGACTGATTCTCTTGGTGGCAGAGTGGTTAAGCTATGTGCCAAGCACTCTAAAGTTGTAGGCTCGTTTTACGGACGTATGGTTCAGTACAGGGGTGTAATTTTTGTATGGAGATCACTGGGATCGTCGTTTGAGCTGCAGTTAGTGCCTAGCTCGCGGCAGGGTGCTAGCCATTCTGTTGAGGGAGATCAAACCGTATGGAATAACCCCTTGCAATAAAGGTTATACTTACGACTTGTATGCCTTGATCAATCAACAGGTCCTTTAGAGAATCTTGCTCTAGTCACGGTACACTTGAAAGTATCTATTTCTTTACCCAGTTTACAGCCGTGTTTGCTGTCACAACCAGTTTATCTTCATATCTATTTCTCTACCCAATTCTCAGCCCTATGTGCTGTCACCTTGGAGGTACAGCTTGGGGATCAGAACAAGGAAACTCTGAGGGGCTTATACCTCGGATATGTTCGCTCTGTGATAGAGTACAACAACTCACTGCTTACAACCTGCTCCAAAACTTACCTAGAGACTCTTGACAGAGTACAAAATAATGCCCTCCGATTAATCTGCGGAGCTACGCGGTCTACTCCAACTGCTGTATGTAAAATCCATACAAATGTGGAACCCCTCGGGCAACAGAGAGTAAAGACCACTTTAGAAATTTATGAAAGATGCATTAGAAATAATCGTAACCATCCTAATAAACACCTTGTAGAAAATTGGGAAAACAAAGAATAAAGCACAAATCGGTTTTACACTGTGTACATGAGGTACAGGACAGATACCACCTCCCAGAAAGACATCAGGGCACTCAGAATGTTGCAAGAAACTTACCACCACATGCTCGCTTTAAAGCTCCAGAAGTCCGGTTGAAATTGGTAGACGAAGAAACCAAACAGTCCGATCCAGTCACCCTTATTAACTCATCACTAAAGACCATTGATTCTTACCCCAAAAAATGGATACATGTTTATACTGATGAATCTGCATATAAGGTTGCCATTAAAGCAGGTTACGGAATCTACATAGGTTATCCCGATGGATCTATTGAAGAGATATTTGATGCATGCGGGGAATTCTGCTCAAATTATGAAGCTGAAATAATTGCACTGCGAACAGCAGTATACCACCTAAAGTCTGTAATGGATGTTTATCCTTCAAAGGCCCAAAATATTGTCATCTTCACCGATTCAATGTCTGCCCTTCAAGCTCTGGAGGGTAGTGAACGCTGCAGAACTGACATGGCCAAGATAATCCTGGATACTGACCATTCTCCTCAGACCGTAATTATTACCTCATACAACATCAGAATAGTGATGCAGTGGATTCCAGGTCACTCCGGCACACCAGGTATTGACAGAGCTGACAGACTGGCACAGAAAGGAGCAACACAAGAACAACCACCTACAGCGACTACCCTACAGACAGCAAAAACACTTATAAGAGCTATAAACAAAGAGACTTGGCTGAACAGATGGGCCATGGGAGATACTGGAAGAGAGGTTTATAGACATATGGCTAGCCCTGATCCTAACGACAGCATTAACCATCTAACAAGAAGGTGACTAGGCCACCATCTTCAGACTCAGAACGCAACATACTCCACTCAATGGACATCTAAACAAAATACAGCCACAACACTCTCTAGAGTGCCAGCTATGTAACTACCCCTACGAAACTATTGACCATCATCTCTTTGAGTGCCCAAAACTCAGCGAGACTAGAAGAATGCTACTCCCTCCGAGACCAGACAGGTGGAACACCTTGTACGGAGGAATGTTGAAAGTTGAATTAGGAACCGACATAACAGCACTCGGGACACTCCCATAAGCGCCCCGTCCTCATCTTCAGCAGCAAGCGCAGAGTTAAAATTCCGATGGTGCCAGTAACAGTCTGATTGTATATCCGTCTCGCTCCTCCCCCGAGTGTCGAGCGTCGGCCAGATCCCCTTGTAACTCCTCGCAGTGCCATTCTCCTCAGACCGTAATTATGTATCTGTTCTTCGGCACTGTTCACTCGCTCCCAAAGGGCCCTCACAACATCCAGCTTGTCATATATCAGTTCACCACCAAGTGGTGCAGAACCGGCAAGTCTATCCGCCTGCACATTTCTTAACACACCGGCGTGACCTGGAGAAAATATCCAAAGAATGCTAACTACCCGGGACCTTTGAAGTGAAGCTTCCCACTCTGCACGGAGCATGCTTGTTTCCGTACGGAGGAAAATAACAGCTTGTGAAAACATGTAAATTCCACTACGTGGCATTGGGCCAAAGGGCGAAAGCTCACGCGCCGCTGGATCAATAACAACAGCAACAACAATGTGCTGTCACAACCACTTTATCTTCTATCTATTTCTCTACCCAGTTTACAGTCCTCTGTGCTGTCACAACCAGTTTATCTTCATATCTATTTCTCTATCATGTTTACAGCCCTATGTGCCGTTACAACCAGTTTATCTTTATATCTATTTCTCTATCCAGTTTACAGTCTTATGTGCTGTCACAGCCAGTTTATCTTTATATCTATCTCTCTATCCAGTTTACAGCCCTATGTGCCGTGACAACCAGTTTATCTTCATATCTACTTCTCTATCCAGTTTACAGCCCTATGTGCTGTCACAACCAGTTTATCTTTATATCTATTTCTCTATCCAGTTTACAGTCCTATGTTCTGTCACAACCAGTTTATTTTCATATCTATTTCTCTATCCAGTTTACAGCCCCATGTTCTGTCATAACCAGTTTATCTTTATATCTACTTCTTTATCTAGTTTACAGTCCTATGTGCTGTCACAGCCAGTTTATCTTAATATCTATTTCTCTATCCAGTTTACAGCCCTATGTGCTGTCACAGCCAGTTTATCTTCATATCTACTTCTCTATCCAGTTTACAGTCCTATGTGCTGTCACAGCCAGTTTATCTTTATATCTATTTCTCTATCCAGTTTACAGTCCTATGTTCTGTCACAACCAGTTTATTTTCATATCTATTTCTCTATCCAGTTTACAGCCCCATGTTCTGTCATAACCAGTTTATCTTTATATCTACTTCTTTATCTAGTTTACAGTCCTATGTGCTGTCACAGCCAGTTTATCTTAATATCTATTTCTCTATCCAGTTTGCAGCCCTATGTGCCGTGACAACCAGTTTATCTTCATATCTACTTCTCTATCCAGTTTACAGTCCTATGTGCTGTCACAGCCAGTTTATCTTCATATCTATTTATTTATCCAGTTTGCAGCCCTATGTGCCGTGACAACCAGTTTATCTTCATATCTGTTTCTTTATCCAGTTTACAGCCCTATGTGCTGTCCCAACCAGTTTATCTTCATATCTATTTCTCTATCCAGTTTACAGCCCTATGTGCTGTCACAGCCAGTTTATCTTCATATCTGTTTTTCAATCCAGTTTACAGCCCTATGTGCTGTCACAACCAGTTTATCTTTATATCTATTTCTCTATCCAGTTTACAGCTGTATGTGCTGTCACAAGCAGTTTATCTTTATATCTATTTCTGATCCAGTTTACAGCCCTATGTGCTGTCACAACCAGTTTATCTTCATATCTATTTCTCTATCCAGTTTACAGTTCTATATTCTGTCACAACTAGTTTATCTTCATATCTATTTGTCTATCCAGTTTACAGCCTATGTGCTGTCACAGCCATTTTATCTTCATATATATTTCTCTATCCAGTTTACAGCTGTATGTGCTGTCACAACCAGTTTATCTTCATATCTATTTCTCTATCCAGTTTACAGCCCTGTGTGCTGTCACAGCCAGTTTATCTTCATATCTATTTCTCTATCCAGTTTACAGCTGTATGTACTGTTACAAGCAGTTTATCTTCATATATATTTCTTTATCCAGTTTACAGCCCTATGTGCTGTCACAGCCAGTTTATCTTCATATCTATTTCTTTATCCAGTTTACAGCTCTTTGTGCTGTCACAGGCAGTTGATCGTTAAAGTCCTGTATCAATCCTCGCGGAGATCTGCTTCTGTCTCCTTGTGCAGAAACTACCCACTCCACCACCGTTCTCTCTAGGCCAGTAGGACGTTTAACATGGCCAGAATTCCACACCTTTCAGAACAGAATGCTATTTATGAGCCAATTCTCCTCCATGCTCAGATCATCTATGATGTCGGCGTTTTATTTTTTTTTAATTTTTTTGTTGTCTTTTTGTTTCTTGGTATTCTAGGAATTCTACTGTACCACTTCAGTTCAAAGACGATTTGTTTTCTTCATTAATTAGCGGCATTGTTCCAGACGCCAACAGATTTGATTCCCTTATAGAATAAGACATAACACTGTGACACCAAGTACTGCCAGTGTTGTTCTCGGCTAGGATAAACTTGTACAGGAAAGAATAATCAACACAGGCTGTTTTATATTTTTGTTGACTGCTGATCTAAGAACCTACATTACGGCACCCCCTGACATTTCCCCTAATCGCTCAATTTTAAGTTACCTGAAGTTGCAGAATTAATGTTTAACGTAAGCTAGCTTCGATAAAGGAGCTTACTCTATTTCCTGAGTGGTGGGGTGCGTGGGGAGGCCTGAGCCCCATGCCTTAAAGAATTTAGTAGAGGGGTGCCTCAAGTGACCTGAGCTGCTAGGTTCCGGCGCCTATGGATTTGTGTTGCTTTTGCCTCTTTTTATATTTGAAACCAGTCGATGCACTTTGATAACATTGCTTCTGCCTCTGCGTGGCTAGATGTAGGTTTTTGGCTATGACCTGATCCTTTTTCAGACGATGACGAAAAAAAAAAAAAACGACCGTTTAAAGAAATTCAACTGTACTGGCGAAAGCTGGTCTATTATGTGCTTTGAAAGTAAGTAAGCACGCGGGATGAATTCAGGAGAGGTGACAACAAAATAAGAGAAATGCCTGGGCAACCACAGGTAACACAAGTTATAAGAGAAAGAAGATGGCGCCATATTGGACACTTTCTGAGAAGAAATGAGTAGCGAATCACCAAACAGGCACTAGAACAGGAAATAACGAGTGTGGGGAAGCCAGGAGGCCCGCGAGAAACCCTAAAACTAACGTTGATGAGAGAGACCTAAGGTACCGGACTGGATTCCTGTTATGCTATTGGACTGAGCGTGCATGATAGAACGGAAAGGAAAACTGCGAGCCCTATGCACAACAGGACAAAGATGATGATGACGATAATGATGATGATGAGATTGTAGTGGTGGTGATTACAGTAGTGATGATGATGATGATGATGATGATGATGATGATGATGATGATGATGAAATAAGTACGTAACTTAGTAAAGGACCCTCACTGAGTCAGTGGTACATCGGAACAAAGGATGCTAGGCTTATATTTGTAAAAAAAAACATTCAGTGTGCGATTTACGATGTGGTCAACAGCACACCGGCCGCTTTTACTTCTGGGGATCTATACATTTTAGGTAGGGCCGGATTAGGTCCCTTTGGTGCCCTAAGCAGTTAAAGAGATTTTAGTGGCCCACTCGCAGAGAGGTCCTAACAGCTTTCTGGGCCTTTTGGGCAAATCGGTGTGTTGGGGCCCTAGGACACCCACTCGCAGAGCCGTCCTAACAGCTTTATGGGCCTTTTGAGCAAATCGGTGTGTTGGGGCCCTAGGACACCCACTCGCAGAGAGGTCCTAACAGCTTTCTGGGCCTTTTGGGCAAATCGGTGTGTTGGGGCCCTAGGACACCCACTCGCAGAGCCGTCCTAACAGCTTTATGGGCCTTTTGAGCAAATCGGTGTGTTGGGGCCCTAGGACAGCCACTCGCAGAGCCGTCCTAACAGCTTTATGGGCCTTTTGGGCCAATCAGTGTGTTGGAGCCCTAGGACACCCACTCCCAGAGCCGCCCTAACAGCTTTATGGGCCATTTGGGCAAATCGGTATGTTGGAGCCCTAGGACAGCCACTCCCAGGCCCGTCCCAACAGCTTTATAGCCCTTTTGGGCCAATCAGTGTGTTGGGGCCCTAGGACAGCCACTGACAGTAATGACATGTGACTGGTCACACAGAATAGCTTGGGGCTCTTTTCCTTCTGGGGCTCTTTCGGGCAAATGTCCAGAGGGCGCATCTGTTGAGAGGGCACTTTTGTCCCCCTCCCCCCCCCCCCCATATATTTATATATATGTGTGTGTGTGTGTGTGTGTTTTGGGGGGAGTAGCGGTGGGTGTGTGTGGGTGGGTGGGTGTGCGTGTGTGTGTGCGCGCGTGCGTGCGTGCGAGAGAGAGAGAGAGTGAGAATCAAAAGATAAACAATAATAAGCCATAAAATATTATTTTAAAAAATTACCATAATTTAACAAAACTTTCTGTTAGATAAGTAATAATGTCTATTTTTGTATATTTGTACTTGATGTTTGAAAAGATTTATCCTACTTTTCTTTTCATTGCAGTCTTTGATAGGATCTTCTTATTCTTCAGCATTCGTGCCTCTGTTCATCTCTCTGGTTGGCCTTCTCTTTCCAGCAGGTCTGTCTGGACATTATCTCTCCATTGTCCTCTTGGTCTTCCTCGTGGTGTACGACCATTGATCTCCCTCGTGTATACAGCTTTTACTTCTCTGTCGTCTGACCTTCTTTCGATGTGTCCCAACCATTTCAGTCTATGCGGCGTCCGTGGCTTAGGCGTTGCCAGTCCGACTCGTAATTCCAACACACCGCGATCGAAACCCACTGCTGGCTGCCTGGATTTTTATCCTGGTATGGGGCGTCGCAGGTCGACCTAGCCTAGAATGGGTACCAGGATGGCAGTCCTGGGGAAGTAAAGACTGCCAGCGTAATGCTGACCACATTACCCACCTAGTGCCGATGGTCGGTAAAATATGGGACGCTCTTCCCATATGCCCTAAGCGCTTAAGGCGTCAAAGGGGATCTTTACTTTACTTACTTTTTTATGTCAGTCTATTAGCTCCCTCGATGACAGTGATCAGCGGTGATTTCAATAAATTTTGAATGTCGTTGTTGCTTCTTACTGTCCATTACTCGCTGTTTGCGTCTTTGATAGGATCCTCACTGCAATAACAAGCCAGACTATGAATTTGAAAATTTAAAAAAAAATTCCCGAAATAATCTAAAATGTATAAACACATATTTACATAGAGCATTTATATACATGATTACCTGGGGTAGAAGTGAGCGGTACACTTAGTCCTTTTTCAGATTTGATCAAAAGGGGTAGGGAAGGGGGGTTGAAACCCAGCTTTCCCCGCCCAACCCTCTGTTGAAACAGTTTTTTTTTTAAGTTTTTTTTTTTTTTTATTTATTTATTTATTTATTTTTTGGGGGGTGGTGTGATGTTATAGATTAGTAGGCACTGAATTTCTTTTGGGAAGAAAAAATAGGAAGAAGAGTAGTGGGGGAGGGGGTGTGGATGGATATCTCTTGATGGTAGTGAAATATGCTGCATTTTCTTTTCAGGTGGATAATACAAAATATTTCAACCACGGGAAATAATCCATAAAATTAAAGTTTTTATTTGTTTAATTATTGTTTTTAGTTTTTAGCTCCCTTTATAATTAATTTTCGTTCAGTTGTGTGTGACAGAGTTGTGCTGGAGCAGCATTTACCCAAGGCTAGTCACGTTTACTTACTGGTCTGGTGGTCAGTTACTCTCAGATTCAACCAGCTTTGTAAGACTGTACAAGGAAATGTTCTTATTGGATATTCTTCTTCTTCTTCTTCTTCTTCTTCTTCTTCTTCTTCTTCTTCTTCTTCTTCTTCTTCTTCTTCTTCTTCTTCTTCTTCTTCTTCTTCTTCTTCTTCTTCTTCTTCTTCTTCTTCTTCTTCTTCTTCTTCTTCTTCTTTTTCTTCTTCTTGACAAGCTTACGGCTGGTTCATCGGACAGACGTCAGACTTTGCCAACTTGCAAAGAGACACTGGCAGACATTTTAATCAGACACTTTAGCTTTAAAGGGATGCAAAGTTCTTTTTTCACTAGTGGCTCGGACCAGTCTACCGAGGCCCATCCCCCACGACGTTTCATTGTTTCCACAGCCATGATGAGCTGGTGTTTTTCCGCAGAGTGCAAAATCCTGCCTGGTCTCAGACCATTATTTCGGATTGATTCTAGGTACTTCTCGAAACCAGGCAGGTCAACCGCAGTAACCAGTCCCTTGCACAGTGTTGATGGAACGTATGCGACCTTGTTGACTTTACATTTAGAGATCTGCCCAGCCTTGAGGAAGCACATGGGTTGGGGGGGGGGGTAGGACTGGCCCTCGCGTTGGTCCTCATCCTGGCTTGATCCACAATGTCCCCTAACTCTTTCAACACTTTATTTTTGCACCATGTATATCGTCCCTGGCCTAAAGCTTTCTGCAGGCGGACAGTACGTGCTCGAGCGTCGGCTTAGCTCTGTACAGGGGACATGTCGGATCGGTGGTCACACAAGATTTGACCATGTTGGCGCCAGAGGTAACATATCATAAGCAGATCTTATGACAAAACTCAGTCGCAGCGGGGTCATTCGCCCCATCCCACCCCAAGTTTTCGGTGTCTCTTATCTGCCGTATTCCCATGTCTCTGAGATCTTTGGCTGAGGCTTTGGACCACAAAGTGACTTTTCTATGCCCTAAGCCACGTCTGTCGGTGTGAGTATAACCCATGACTTCTTGCAATTTTAGTGCGTTCTGAGCAGATTCTAGAGATCTCGGAACCTCCATTTTGTACCTGTCTTTAGAGCGGCCACTGTGCGATCTGAAGATTCGCACAGCATCATCGCGAGTATTAGCTTGCCAACTTTAAACTCTTCGGTTATTGATTTAGACAGAAGTACTAGCTTAGCCTGTTTACATTATCAAGCCACATCAAACAAGATGGTGCTTTAAGCCACTTCCTCATAGCACTGTTGATTTTTTTTTTCTCCATATTCCTTACTGCATTCATGCCGGACTTCCATCCTATCAGACAACTTCGAATCGTAGACGCGACCGAGGCTCTTAACCGGCTCATACCGCTGGGATCCTGTTCGTTGCCACCGTGAAACTGTTTGCAACCATTTTACCCTAAGAGATTGACTGGCTTCTGGATTTATGTGGCTTGAGTTGCATGATGCACCATTCGGCCACGCAATCAAGTCTCTTCAGAATAACGCGGGCATGATCCTCGCTGCACTTTATGATAGTCGTATCATCCACAAATGCTCTCAAAAGCCTTGCCCGTAGACGTCGGCCCCGTCTAACATGACCTGCATGGCCATAACGGACAGTATCCGAGAAATCGTACACCCCTTTGCTATCTTAAAAAAGAGTTCAGTCCATCTCGTAGTAAACGTAGGGGTAGAGAAGCTTATCGCCAACTTTGAGAAATATTGCTTGATCATTTCGGTGATCTGTGTCGGTACGTGGAACATGCGAAGAGCCTGCCACAATAGCTTATGGGGTACCGCCCCATAGGCGTTGGCGAGGTCCAACCATATCACGTGCAATTTGGTTCTCTCTGCCTTAGCTCTCTGAATACTCTCCCAGATCATGATCCCATGCTCTATAAACCCAGGGCCGCCTGGGATACCACTTTTTCTGCACCGCAGAATGTGGACTTCGATGGCTCTCTGCCACTCGGTACATATGTACTTTCGGCTCCAAACTAGTCATAACAAGCGGTGAAGCATTGTGCGGACTTTCAGACAGTGTTTGTACACCACCCAGGGACACCGTTGAGTCTTAGGGCAGATTTGCCGCTTGCTATTTTTACAACTACATCGACCTCTCACCATGTGGGAGGCATAGTTTTAAACTCTGCCGTTGGCAACTAAGGCCGCTCCAGGCCTCTGGTGATCTCTGGGTTGTCACCGAGAGGTTCATTCCTTGTTCCATCCGAGTACATCTTCAGTAAATGCTACTCAGGTTCCTCTTCACCGACAACCAGACTTTGGTTGCTCGAACAGGCCTCGGGCA
>CAJHNH020000674.1:82500-245663 GCA_905116865.2 Candidula unifasciata
ACATAGAAAGATTTTAATATTTTACATGCTTTGAAAATTAAGGAAAACGAATATTTTATGTTGTTAAACACACTAAAACTGGAATCTTATAGGTGTTAAATGAGGAGCCGATCACGTGAAAACAGGAAAGAGGAAAACTTGCACTTTTTGTGTTTAAGATGAAAACATAGGCGGTGACGGAAAATCTTCTTCTTCGCGTTCACTAGCTGTACACTGGCGGAAAGTTCTGGTTGTTCGTCCGCTTCTGGACTGCGGTCCTGTGTACTGTAGAAGTAAAGCTATAATTAGCTAGGTAACATAGAGAGAAAACTTATGATGCATTATGTAATATATGCAGCTCAAGTTTTGAAAACGAAAGAATGATTGACATTTTTATTCAAAAGTTTAATATTTGGGTGAATTTCTACCAGTACCAAACGTGGACACTAGCACAAAAGGAAAACGAAAGATCAAAAACAAAAACGGAAATGAAACGTCTACGAAGAATCCTTAATGTAACAAGAAGAGACAGGCTCAGATCAGGAAAAGAGTTGAGACGAAATTAATAGTAAACTACGTTAGGAGACAACAAATGAAATGGTTCGGACATGTGTGAAGAGTACCACCAGCTAGTGCGCATCAGAGAGCGGTGTTCGACTACGCAAGCGATGGATATATTGAATGTCGGAAGCGGATTCGAACCAATGATCTTTAGGTCAACACGTAACGGGCAGCCACTGCTCTGCCGTGACTTCTGTAAAAACTCGTGTGCACAATGTTAAATTTTATACTGAAAACTGACAGGTACAGTGTTAAGTTTGAAAATTCTAGACATGAAAAAAAAAATCAATCGGTCATTCAACTATTACGTGTCTTTTTACTGATTCATTCATTTTTAACACTCCGAATCAAAACGAAAATGATACACATCATTGTGAATCTCAGCCAGATTTTTCTCTGTTCCCTAAAGTTCACACACATAGTCAGTGTGTGTAACAATATCTGGCTTTCTAGCTTGTCTCTTCCGTTTTGTGTTTAGCCTCCACACCGATTTTACCCTGGTATAAAAGTTTCGTATTATACATTTCCCCCACATTTATTACAATATCTATGATTTACGCTCGTTTAGAAGCGTAGATTGATATACAGCTGTTATCAGTGAAGTTGTTTTACCTGTCAGAAGGTGTATGAATTTTAAAAAATGTATGCAAGGAGTGATTTACAATAGCTTAATGTCAATCTTGCCTGCCTGCCCAGTTCTTAATATTTAACAAACAAACAAAGAAATTTGTTTGTTCGTTCATCGTATGATAATTATTTTCCAGTTTGTGATGCGCTGATATCGTCAGGGAAGAGCAGCGTTAACTCTGTAAACATAAAAATCACACTACTGGCTGCTTTTACCACTTCTGTGCTGTAGGCAGATTGAGGCGGGGTCGGGCGGGGGTCTCTGACCCAGAGAATTTATGGCAGTATGGCTAGTTCTGTCGCCACGGACTGTGCAGGTTAGGATTTTATTTTGTTAACTCTGTAATTCTCTGAAAATTGTTTTTTAAATTGTTTTTACCTGAAGTAATTGCCACCCAAGGTAGACAAATGATGGCTCCAAATCAGTCTCAATTTTAGATCCACTGGAGAAAACTGATAGTCTAGTGTGTTAATGTATTGCCTTCCCATCGCCTCCCCCCCCCCCCTTACCCCCCCCCCCCCACTCCCTATTCCCTACCCCACCTTTCGACTATAAGCTGAAAGTGTGACTATCGCGAGCTTGTATAATCCTAATCTCCATATCGCCCAGCTTCTGAGTTGAATGCATGGCGTGACCCTGTGAGCTGCGGATTGCATTCGTTATGTTTTTTTCGACTGTGACCAACGTGTTGGTGTGAATTGTAGATTCAGAAAATGGCGCGATGCCTGTCGTGCAGTGTTGTGATGCCCGTATGTGATTAAAATTGATCGCGTGGGTAACTGCTGATCTGTTGGCGACTTCTGCTACCATCAATGATGAACTGCAATTTTAATAATGTGATAAACATTCTGTGTGTTTTTCGTTGGCACAGGAGCGGAGCAAAGATGGGGTGACCCGTTTGCTATGAAGCTGAAACTAAGACTACCAGACTACCAGACCAGACTAGTCTCCATGACAAGCCAACATAGCTAAACCTAGACAGCCTCCTCAATCTCCAGAACAGTTCTACATGGAGAACATGTCACGGTTCCAACCTGGTCTAATCTGCAGGTTTGTGCTGGTGAAGATGAACATGTGCTAACATGTATCAATAAAGACAGGTATCAGAAATGTAGAAGCAAATGTCGGGTATGGAGATCATATGCGCACTACACCAACATTGTAGTGTTTGCGATTGAACGAGTTGGCTGTTATGCTGTACATTTTCAAACAACTGAATACATACGAAGGGGCTTCGAATGAAAACCTGAAAAGTGTGACGGAAATTCCAAAAACCATGCCTCTGTCATGTAATCTGTCAATATTGTTGTTATGGACGTCAAGAGTGTTAAGCACATGATAAAATGGTACGTGGAAACACGGTGGTGTGATAATGACTGTTTAAAGATAGCAGCTCCATTTGTTGCATGTATCACATAGCTGCTGTACACTCATAACAACAATAATGTCGGTTCCAGAGATAAATGTTTGGTTACTGCAATTTCTCTCACACGTTTCAGGTTTTTATTTAAGCTCCTGCGTATTTTAATTCAAACATTAAAAAAACAATTATCGTCAAATATATATATATATGTGTGTGTGTGTGTGTGTGTGTGTGTGTGTATGTGTGTGTGTGTGTATGTGTGTGTGTTCGTATACATATATATATCTATATATAAATGTATATATATATACACACACACACATGTGGCGTTTGTAGCTTAGGCGTTGCGAGTCCGATTCGTAATTCCAACTCACCACGATTAAAACCCTCTGCTGGCTGCATGGATTTTTATCACAGTAGGCGGCGTCGCAGGTCGACCCAGCCTACAATGGGTACCAGGATGACTGTGCTGGGGAAGTTAAGACGGCCGATGTAACGCTGACCACAGGGAAGGTCGCGGGGAGGGGAGTCAGCCTGGCCAGTGTAGTCGCCACAAACTGTACCGATTACATTGTTTTTTGACTTTATTTTGCTTCCGACAGAAAAAAAAAATGGCAATTCCTACCCCTATCGAACGTGGGTCCCTGCATAACATTCCAGCCCTTTCTCGCGCCATCAACGCCACCCCACCCCTCCCCCTTGAACTGTCTGTCAGAAATGCATCCGGGCAACTTGTAAAAACTTGTAAAACTTAGTCCGGTAGAGACCACTTTTTGTCACCAAGATCTGCGATTTAGAGGAATGATTGTGGACGTATAGGCAAGTTCAAGATCACAGCTGCTGTTGCCTATATGTCTAGTTTGACGCGTGAACATGTACGAAGAAGAATAACGACAAACAGAACAAGAACGAGCAGGAGAAGAAGGGTAAGAAATTTAACAAACAAGAACAAGAAGAAACGAAACAAGATAATGACGATTACCATGATGATGATGTTAATGATCATTATGATGATAACGATGACAATGTCGACGACTATAACGATGATATGAACAACGATGATGATGATGATGATGATGATGATGATGAACATGAGGATGAACATGATCATAATAATGATGGTGATGTTATGATGATGATGATGTAATGATGATGATGATGTTAAATGATGATGATCATGTTATGATGATGTAATGATCGTGTTATGATGATGAGCATGTTATGATGAGGATGTTATGATGATGATGATGATGATGATGATGATGAAGTTATGATGATGATGATGATGTTAAGATGATGATGTTCTGATGATGGTGATGATGTTATGACGATGTTTATTATGACAACAACGACGATGATAATGGTTAAGACGACGATGATGTTGTTACCATAATCGTGATAAAAGTAAATTGGTACTAGTGCTAACTTTGAGAACCTAAAAACATATTCTCTAAAACCCATAAATAACTCACCAACAAGTTAATTAAATGAGGCAATACTTCCTGCAGTTTGGCTACAATATTCTCTTCCGTATGTTATCAATCATTACCCCAATAAAACGAAACCAATCGACGTTATTACCAAATCTCCACTTTATTTCAGTGTTATTCTGAAACGTTCTTATCACGTCACCCTCAAATTCCGGAAATGAGACGGATCGTCCAAGACTCGGCCCGGATCGGAAGTCAGAACGTCAGGTCTTTTGTCCACAGCAACAAAGCCGAACGGGGGGAAAAAAGATTTGATTACTAGTCATTGAAAACTTGCTATTGTTTGTCGCCAATCAACGCTCACTCACAAATAACGCTCATCCCTCATGCACGTGTTGCCATTGTATGGCTGTTTGCTCACGCGGGGAGAACGTTGAGGGGGTGAACTCAATGAGTTGTCCATGGTGCTTCGTTTCTGGCCCAAACATCAGTGGGAGAAGTCACGAGGTGTAAGGGGAAATGACTGCATTCATACCTGATCTGCCAGGGGAGGTAATCGTGGGTTATGGATGGCGGATTTGCAATACAAGGGAGGGGAAAATTGACCTGGATACAAAATTGAGAAATCAGAATTGTGCTGATCTGTGGAAAACAGAAGAAAGGGTTCTTTTTTTTTTTCTGCATGAGGTTTGCGAATTATTAGCTGTACTATCATGTTTATTTTTTTCATGTGCTTTTCATAATAGACTTGGTCTAAAATGGTACTAGATAAAGTTCTGGAAAGTGAAGGTCGTCACTATGATGTTTACCACATTCCCCATTGAGGGCAGCCTGGTCTATAAAGTATAGGTGCAATATGCTTGGAAAAGGGTCCTTTATTTTCTCCTTTTTTTTTTTTTATTATTGTCTTGTGCAGGGGCGTTTTACAAATATAGCTTTTTTTGTATGCAGACTATTGGTTCTTTGACTCACGGGCAGATAAATTCCTACTCGGGTAAAAAAGCTTCCTGAATTGCCCTGAAAGACATGCTTGTTAGGGGCAGGTGGCCTCTCTCCCCCACCCCTCACCCCCACCCCATTGGGACCCTGGAGCCCTCACAGGGATGAACCTGTTCTATTGTATCCAGTTAACTCATGGCTTCCTGCAGTGAAAGCCACGTAACCAACAATCCTTGTTTATTGCAGTAAATAAATCCGCAACTCCACTTATTATAGTGAAGTAATCTGAAGAAGTCAGCCCCTGTGGCTTTGACGTTGCGAAAGCGCTTCGTAATGTCGGGGTGCCGGGTTCGATCCCTGCTGCGGACGGTTTGTCTTGCGATGGTTTCGACCGTGGTACCGAGAACCGACCGTTCAGAAGCAATGACAAACTACTTGACGTAAATTTGCCTAGAAAAACCACAACAGCCAAAAGGTTCGGGGGGTTGGTTCTGCAACGTCCTTGATTTCAAAAAATCTGAAAAAGATAATCTGGGAAGACAACATCAGAGAAACTGCAACACGGCACGATGAGTCTACAGTCGAGGTGATCAGAAGAGCGATCATCTGGGAAGACAACATCAGAGAAACTGCAACACGGCACGATAAGTCTATGGTCGAGGTGATCAGAAGAGCAAGAAGCAGACCGTGTATCTACCTCGACACTTGAAGTACTCAATGAGGACAAAGAAGAAGAAACAAGATGTTCATTGATCATTCCCTTTTATGTACAGTCGCAAAAGTCATATGTGGTACTGGTTTCACATCTCTAGACCAATGGGCGCTCCATGAATGAGTAATTCAAGTCAAATCAAAGACCATTGCGGGAGCCGCTGTGGTGTAGCTGTTGGACGCCCGCCTGGGAATCAAAGATCCTGGGTTCAGATCCTGACGTACCTAGACTTTTTTTTTTTCTCGTAAATAACTTTGGCTCCCAGGTTGACCCAGCCTTAAATGGGTTGCAGGTACATACCTGGGAAGTATAGGCGGCCGGTGTGATGTTTACCACATTACACTCAGAGTGCCGATTGGTCTAACCCTCTATGCCCAACACGCCTGAAAGAGTGGGAAAAGGGTCCTTTAGTTTACTTTAAAAGACCCTCATTACACCAGTGGCCCAGTAGGTATATGATGCTAGACACAAATTTGTATAGATCAATCTGTCTTTAGAGGGGGTGGTATAATAAACTTCCTGTCGACCCCCTTTACTTCCCAGGACATAACCTGGAACCCATTTTAGACTGGATCCACCCGGGAGTTAATGCCAATTTTAAAGAATCCGACTTAATGTGGATTGGAAGTTAACACCTTCGACCAGACAGGCGAGGGTACAACTCCGCGGACAATGTAGCCAATGGCATATCAGCCACGTTTGTTTCGCAGCTCACTACCTATATAAGCTTAAAAAAAAAAATCTGACAGTTCAGGTGAGCGCTAGTAGTGTTAAAAAACAAACATTGACATATTCGAAAAGCGCCACCTGCCACTGGGTGTGAACCATTTCCTCTTTACATATTCTTAACCAGGACAAAATTCGGTACCAGTTCACTTCCTCAAAAGAACTTGTTTTATCTGGACATAGCCAATAAATAATCTGAAATTTTCCCAGTAACAATTTTACACTGCTGAGACATCGTTATCGTTTAAACCGCTGGTTCTCAACTTGTATCAAGTGGGGGCCTTCTGGAATATAAGGCAAGATCTCAGCCCTGCTCCTCCTCCTTCCTTGTTTACGTGATTAAAAAGAGAAGGGATAGAGAAATCCCAAGAACTGTAAACTAGAACAGAGAGAAAAAAACAACCACACCACATGTTAACAAGAACGTGGGGGGGGGGGGGGGGGGAAACATCCACATGTTAACAAGAACAGAGGAAAAAAATATACTCACGTTAACAAGAACATGGAGAAAAACATAACATGTTTACAAAAACATGGAATAAAACATATACATGTTAACAAGAACATGCAGAAAATACACTCACATGTTAAAAAGAAAATGGAGAAAACACCCACATGTTACAAGAACATGGAGATCCACACGTTAACAAGAACATGGAGAAAAACATTTCATCTTAACCAGAACATGGAGAAAAGCACTCACATGTTAACAAGAACATGGCGAAAAACATCCACATGTTAACAAGAACATGGAGAAAAACATCCACATGTTAACAAGAACATGGAGAAAAACATCCACATGTTAACAAGAACATGGAGAAAACATCCACTTCTAACAAGAACACGGAGAAAAACATCCACATGTTAACAAGAACATGGAGAAAACATCTACATAAAGCAGAGAAAAACATCCACATAAAGCAAGGGGTCAAAAAACATCCAAAAAACAACCACCGGCAACTGCTGATTCAATTTTAGTGTAAATGGTTGAGTCTAGTTTTAGGTGGCTGCGTGGTCTCGAGGCATGGCGTCCGCCTCGATTGCTGGAGGCTCCGGGTTCAAGCCACGGTAAAGTCTGGGATTTTTTCAGGTGGACTTCTAGTAATTTCCCCTGGTCTCTGTGTAGTAAGATCGACCGCCCGTGTGTATTGTTGGGCACGTAAAAAATCCCTTGGCATTTGGAAATCAAAAAGATTAGACTAACGTCGCTGCGCGGACAAAATTTATAGTTACAAATCTATACAAAGTATTTTAGGAACCTCGCTGGTGCTACGGAGTTCGTGCGCTGTGTTGAGATTCTTCGGACTTATGCATGAGTTAGAAGTAGAACGGAGTACCTATGGGCTACTACCCTTGAGCCAAGATGCTGATCCACTGTATAAACCATACTGTTTAGTCTTGATGTTATATGCTATTTTTAATGTGGTGTTGGACCAGGCACACAAAAATACTGGAGGCGGAAGTTGTTTAATAGATTATTACAAGTGCACATGAACTGAATTTCAGAATCATTTTGACACCCCTTTGAAAGTTCTCTGCGCCCCCTAAGGGGGTGCTCTCCTCCGGTTGAACCCTGTTTTTTAAAAGTAATCTGGTTACTGAAACACTTATTGCTGACTGATTGCTGACTTATTGCTGACTTATTGCTTCGCGGCGTGGATTGGGGCTAAACTAGATGGCTGGGACTCACGAGCAGCAGCTATCGCATCTCCTGCAGCGTCCTTCATTTTATTTGCTCGTGAGTCCCAGCCATCTAGTTTGGACCCAATCCACGCCGCGTGACTGAGGCCCTGTTGGGGTATATTTTCGGCCTCGATAATTTGGGACCGTTATTCGGAGGATAGCCGAAACTTCTTCCCTTGACAGGGTGACATCTTAACGATGTTGTCATAGGCCCACGTTTATCCAACCCTCTGCTCCCACACGACATATTTACTTTCACACAAGATACAACCCCATCTCTGTTAAATTCAGTTTGCTGACACATGTCACTTGTGACTTCATAGACTCGACCTCAAACCCTCCTGTCTTAAATGCCTGAGGTTACCCACATGTGACAGTCACCACAGCCACTCAAGAATACCCGCTCTGCTGCACGTGCCAACCGGATTTCATAGAACACTTTGTTCCAGTTCGAAGACCAAACTCTAAGTTTTGTTTTCTATTGTACCATGGACCTTCTTTCTCTTTTTGGACAAGATAAAAGTCATTTTAATAGAGCACGTGCGACGGGAATTGATCCGCCTCCACCCAATGGATGTTTCTCCTGTTCCACATTTAATTCGCTGTCTGCATTAGCCCCCAGCCTCAACCATCAAGACTTAGGCTCAAATCCATTAGTCCGAATCCCGCAGACATCATGAATTTAATTGGTTAAAAGTACACTATTCTAAACATATTGCTAACGATAAACACTTTAACCCGGGTTTATTTTAGTCGAGACATGTCCTTTCCGGCTCGATTGATGTAGTCGTTCGGCGAACTTTTTCCACAAACCAATCCATCAATCCACATTGAAAGCAGACTCCAGATTAAGTTTTTTGTTTTTGTCTTGTCTGTGAAATTATTCAATAACAATGGTAATGAGGCGAACAGCACGTGATTATTCTCTGGGTTCCTATTGGATGCGACAGCGGACATGTTGCTTCACCGCGGAATTGTTTTCACAGATAGCAGTCGATGAAGGATCTAATGAAGGAGCTAATGACAGCAGGAATTGATGTTGCTAACAGTCCATCAACTTGTTTCCTAGCCACTGAGTAGTGGCTAATTTTGGCAAATTACATGGCTGGTTGGACATGCTTCTTTCCTCATGAATAAGGTGTACGCACCTGGATGCGAAGTGCAGTCTGTTAAACTCAGCACGAAAGATGCAGATTTTATTTCACTATAGATAGATCGTCACCTTCACTGCACTCCAGTGCCGCTAAAAGTACCTCAGTCTCCTCCCAAGGATCAAACAAAGGTCATTGTAGTTTAAAGAACCAACTCCGTAGCAATTGGAAGATTGAAATGTTTCTAGTCAAGAATTGCGTAGGTTATAAATATTTGTATATCGCTGTGATTTAACGGCTAGACGGGTTCGAGTCCTGGCGGAGCCTGACTTTGTTTTTCAAAATTCACCTTGACTCCCAGGTTGACCTGGTCTTGAGTGGGTACCAGGAACAGTCATGGGAAGTAAAGGCGGCCGGCTTGAAAGCAGAGAAATCACAAGCAGTCTTTCCTAAAACTTGATGGAAAATCTTCTTCTCTATCGTTAGATATTGTAATGAAATTTGTATATTTCAATTCTTATTTGTTCTGCAGCTTTCTTTTTGCGTTCCTTGGCTTCTCTTACCAAACAATGAGGCATAGACAGGCCAAACCACGTCCGTCTGTATATTGGTCCTGACAACTAAATCACGGTACATTTTCGACGTCCGACAATGTTGCATTGTGTGACATTTCAATGTGCTTACAAATTCCTGCGTTCTAAACGTATTCGTATTACAAATCTACAAGCGGATATTGTCAAATGGATATACAGCAATTTTAATTTTAATTTTAATTCACGGAAGACAGTCGTGTTGTGATGTGTGTGTCACTGTTTCTAGTCTGTAGTTTGGACTTTAGAGAACTGACTGTTTATTCTTTTTCTACTTTGAATGTAGAAATCAAAATGTGAATAAATTGTGTCAAGATATTTTGGAGCTCTGGGTAAATGCATAAAAACTGTATTTTATTTACTAACTAACCTTTCACAGTATGTCACTCTTTGCCTGAACTGAACTGAACTGAATTTCTACCCCACCAGGACATCACACAAGCGATAAACACCCGATGACACAAAGTGCCACCATGTGGATGAGGATCGCCGTGGAGAGGTCCCAGAAACCGCGTTCAGACATTTGGCCATATATATGGCCTGCCTATATTGCGGCCCCTGGCAAAAGCCAGAGTAGGGCTTCAAATGACAAAAAATTTCGTCCTAAAATGGACGAAATTAAATATAACCATAATAAGGCTGCAACTCTTTGCCTCTCTACTAATTGTTGACTAACAGTATAATTATATGTTGTAGCAGTACACTAATAATATTAATCCTTAACCATTTGACTGATGCTTCTCGAACACTGGCTGTAAATAGAGAAGGCCGTGGTTAAACTTACAGGTATCGTTTTGGCTTCACAAAAACAATCATATTTGCAACTACGGTTTCGGCATATTTCGACATGTCATTCGACAATCACTTTAAGTCGAATTTCGCTGGAGTTATAGCCCTTGCAAACTGCATACGTCATTGGCCGGGTTTTTAATAAACTTCAGGCATAATTACTCTGTCAGAGACTTGGCGCGTTGTCGCATGGTTCTAGATTAGGCTTTTAAAACAGATTTTCTTGAACACTACAGCATATTAAACATCGTATGGTAAAATATTCCATAGCCAAGTATCGAGATAAATATGGTATGGGAAATTAATTAGAATGAATCTAGGTTGCCTTACTTTGTCTCGGGCGGTGCCGGTAAAATAAATCTAGCATAACATAAAATATCAATAGAAAGCTCAACGATGGGAATGGAAAAGACGCACACAAATACAACAGGTTCAATTCCCGGTACGGTAACTATGGCTTTAGATTTTTATGTTGTCTAGCGTATTCTTCTATCTTTCTACTTCTTTCTATCAGTGCCGATCAATACACATTCTGTTACTTGATTAATTCATAATATTAAACGGCCTTAAAGGTTCCCCCTATGTTTATTTATAGGAATGACGTATACACACCGGAACCTACCAATCAAATACCTTTCTTAAATGTTTGTGTATTCTAGACAAAGCATTAAGGTCTACTGTGTTCGTAAATTGTTGCTGTGATTGTTATTCGACACTAGCTGTACCAGGCCACACGTTGCTGTGGCATAGTTTGGTTAAATGAAAAAGAAAGAAAATAGAAATCGCACGTGTCTAATGTGGTTACTGTCGCAATCATTGTCTGCGCACATACAGAGATAGTCTTCGATGCCACCCCGCCCCCTTTCCAAAATTCACCTACTACTCGCTCCTTCATCAAAGGCTTTTGGAAAAGAAAGGCAATAGAAATCGCACTTGTCTTAAATAGGTAATGTCGCAATCAGTCTCTGCACAGATATAGAGATAGTCTTGTTTGCCACTTTAGAGCACGCAACACATAATTGCGTCTTTATATTGGTGGTTGTTTAAATGGTATTATTAGCACAGTAAAAAAATTGTTATTATGTTATCACATGCTAAAGCTGTTTGTATTTTTTAATGAGAATAGCGGAGGTAGCGTTGGTAAAATATAAACAAATTAAGAAACGAAAACTTTAAAATCATGCGTTAAGCTCTTTCAGTTAATAATTTCTATCATCACCCCCTCCCCTCTCCCATCCACCGAATACTGCTCTCTCCTTCATCGAAGGATTTTTGTAACTGACGTTGATACCCATGTCCATCCGGACTAAAATAGGGAGCAGGAACTGTAATGAGTAGTAAATGCGTTTAGTGTAATATTTACCACACTATCCTTCAAGTACCAGTACAACTACCACCACCACCGCCACCACAATAACTAAAATATTGTCACTGCTATCTGTTTTACCGTCGGAGTAGACAGAGAGTAGTGAGCTAGAGGATTTGGCGCCGCAAGGCTAGTGCTGTCGTCACGGACTGGTCAGGTTAGGATGTGTAATTTCTCTCCCCGACAGAAAAATGCCATCACCTTACCGGTGTTCTCCGGCATGACAGCACTACGGTGTAACCGCTCTCTTTGTTATCAGTTTATGCTAACCTCCCCCCTCCCCCCCCCCCCACACACACACAAACACAATTCACCGACTACTCTTTCCTTCATCGAAGTAGTTTCGATACAAAAAACCAAGTGAAATGCAACGAAAACAGGAAAAAAACACCATAATTAGGAAATGAACGCTATGATAAACAACACAGCCTAATTCCAACGCAATTCAGAAGAAAAAATTAAATCGAAATGAAAATAAATGGAAATCTATAAAAATTTAGCGTAACCATGCAATCGGAAAGTTTGAAATGAAATCATAAGTATGCGAAATGGTCAAATTTAATTATCAACTGGTTTACCCACATACCTGTATTTTTTTTAGTAATTATTGCCACATGGCTAGTGCTGTCGCCACGACAGAGCAGGTCTGGGTTTTAGTTTGCCCCCGGGTAAAAAAAAACTGCCGTACTGGGGATTCGAACCCTAGTCTCCCACACGGTAACCCAGTGTACTAACCATTCGGCCAGCAAACCACAGCTTTTAAACATCTAAAAGAGAGCAAAACTACGCAAGATGTGTTTCCCGACTCTAACACAACTGAAAACCGCAGGCAATTGTTTTCTCGTTAACAGATATCCCAGACATAAACTTCAAGTATTATTGAAACAGCACAATAATAGAAGTCTAACACGGTAAATGTTGCAATCATTGTCTGCGCAGACATAGATGACCCCCCCCCCCCCCCCTTTCTCTTCCCCTTTCTCAAATCCACCGACTACTCTCTAACTCATCGAAAGTTGTTTGAAAAGAAAGAAAATAGAAATCGTGTCTAATATGGTTAACGTCGCAATCAGCTATATAGAGATAGTCTGGTTTTCTGTACCACGACGGCGAATGGTGGAAATCGTTCGTGCATGCCCATGCGCATTTACTAACCTGGCTATAATTAAATGTCACTAAAAATGGAAATATTAGTTTCGAAGATTTTTCAAAAAAATGTGGTCACCTATCTCTAACAATGACAGGTAGAATTTCAAACCATGATGGGTAAACATCCGGTATCGAAACAAACATATCCTGAAAATTTCAGCTAAATCGGTTCAGTAGTTTCCGAGTCTATAGCTCATAAACAAACACACAAACATTGATTTTCTTTTATATATATATAGATATGCTTCGTTAATATAAATTTCTGTAATTTATAATGCCATTTCGATGATTTGAAATGAATTCTGTCCGTCTGCAATAGTTGTGGATTTCAAGCTGTACGATAGACATGGCCAATAAGACATCTTTTTTTTTTTTTGGGGGGGGGGGGTGCCTAGTTGACCATGTTCTTAGTGCACTTGTATCCATGGCGAGGCGCGCACGCCGTCTGGAGGTGACAGGTTCAATTCCCGGCATGGTAACTATATCTTTCGATTTTTATGTTGTCTAGTGTGTTCTTCTATCTTTCTACTTCTTTCTATCAGTGCCAATCAATACACTTTCTGTTACTTGATTAATTCACAAATATAACCGAACGTTTCGACAAAGGTCTTTATAAACGGAATACTAAATAGAGCACAAACTGTAACCGGAAAACTCAACGAACAGGACAATAAAGCTTCTAACAAAGAAACAAAAAAAAAAAAAAACAAGGTCAACATGAAACTAACAAGTACGTAATGGACTCATATTTTTAATTACTCTAGATGTTTAGTCTGTCGCAACATTAGTTGTACAAACCACAACATGCTTCTACTAATAGGTTAGATTCGCTAATAGATTTAGATAAGTGGGGAAACACCCTAAAGACAATAACTGAACTTTACTGCACTCGTCCTTCTGTGTCTTTGTGTACTTTTTTTAAATTAGTTCGCTTTATGCATCCAACCAATACTTTCTTCTCGCTATAAAAACTCAAATTAGCAACACTTTACTTTGCCTAATTTTTATTGCTTTCCTTTTGTAATTATCTTTTTAATAATTATTCTAAGACCGGGTACATCCCCCTGGTGTTGTTAAACGTGGCTGCAATGCTTCATTGCTCTGGGAGCCGGAAATCACGTAATTACCTTCGCGATGTAATTACAGACTAGCCTAGTTTCTATACCACAATCCTTGCTTGTGCCTACAGAAGTGTCTTTAACGACGAAGATTCGGTAACATCCAATCAATCGCCCTCGAACAGAAGGCGAAGTTCAGTGAGTCTGGATCATTCAAGTTTCGTGATTTGCGAGTTAAACAGGTGAAAGGTTGGCAATGATAGGTGCGAATATTGCAAGGGGACAAAACTTGTCGCCCAAAATTATTATTAATATTATTTTTTTTTTTTTTTGGGTAATTACCCAGAAGCCATGAGTTGTTAACCCTTAGACTCAATATTATGGATATCGCAACCTTTGGCCTTGATTCGATGATAAATACCGTAAATCTGGTAGAAATGTGGTTTTTCTGCCTACCCCGGGGAGTGAACCCAGACCACAAGGAGTTCGTCACCCGGTCACCGCGCAATCCGGTTTAGCCAACGACGCTAGAGAGCCGGGCGCCCAAAATTATAAAACATACCGCAGAACAATATTGAAAGTGTACTGGGATAGAAATGGGCACAGCACTTTGATGCATTCAGTGACCAAACACTTTTGATTATTATACAATGTTTATGCTTTCCTTACTGTAATCCACCACCTAGAACTGAATTGTCTGTTAATTTAATTTTAACCCCTATCTTATTAAGTTATAGTTTGCTTTGATTTTTGTATATGTCGATCTGTGTGTTCATTTTAGTTTCACCTCTAACTGAATCATAGTTTGACCTGAATTTGACCTATGATTTAGTTAAATTTTAATTTTAATTTGAGCTACGATTGGGTTTATTTAATTTCAAATTTACGTTTGTTTGTATTTATTGATCAACGTGAATTGTATATGTTTGCAAATGCTTCTTCTGCACAGATAATATCTCCAGCTGACTAGAAGTCTGGAGTGCGCGCGTGCCTTTCATTCCCGACTGCTACCTGACAGGTTTAACAAGATATTAAAGAATCCAGGTGCAGGTTGCAGACCAACAGGGCCTGAAGGTTTGACAACAATAGTCTCATGAACCCTGGTGCAGGTTGCGAGCCAACAGGGCCTGAAGGTTTGACAAGAGACTAAAGAATCCTTGTGCTGGTTACAGACCAACAAGACCTGAAGGATTGACAAGAAACTAAAGAGTCCTTGTGCTGGTTGCAGACCAACAGGTCCTGAAGGTTTGACAAGAAACTAAAGAGTCCTTGTGCTGGTTGCAGACTAACAGGTCCTGAGGGTTTGACAAGAAACTAAAGAGTCCTTGTGCTGGTTGCAGACCAACAGGTCCTGAAGGTTTGACAAGAGACTAAAGAATTCTAGTACTAGCTACACACCAACAGGGTCTGGAGGTTTGACAAGAGACTAAAGAATTCTAGTACTAGCTACACACCAACAGGTCCTGAAGGTTTGACAAGAGACTAAAGAATTCTAGTACTAGCTACACACCAACAGGGTCTGGAGGTTTGGCAACAAGAGTCTAAAGAATCCTTGTGTTGGCGGCAGACCAACAGGGCCTACAGTTTTGACAAGAGACTCAAGAATGCCAGTGCTGGTGGCAGACCAACAGGAAATGAAGGTTTGACAGCAAGAGACTCAAGAATGCCAGTGCTGGTGGCAGACCAACAGGAAATGAAGGTTTGACAGCAAGAGACTCAGGAATGCCAGTGCTGGTGGCAGACCAACAGGAAATGAAGGTTTGACAGCAAGAGACTCAAGAATGCCAGTGCTGGTGGCAGACCAACAGGAAATGAAGGTTTGACAGCAAGAGACTCAGGAATGCCAGTGCTGGTGGCAGACCAACAGGAAATGAAGGTTTGACAGCAAGAGACTCAAGAATGCCAGTGCTGGTGGGAGACCAACAGGAAATGAAGGTTTGACATCAAGAGACTCAGGAATGCCAGTGCTGGTGGCAGACCAACAGGAAATGAAGGTTTGACAACAAGAGACTCAGGAATCCCAGTGCTGGTGGCAGACCAACAGGAAATGAAGGTTTGACAGCAAGAGACTCAGGAATGCCAGTGCTGGTGGCAGACCAACAGGAAATAAAGGTTTGACAGCAAGAGACTCAAGAATGCCAGTGCTGGTGGCAGACCAACAGGAAATAAAGGTTTGACAGCAAGAGATTCAGGAATCCCAGTGCTGGTTGGAGACAAAAAGGGCCTGAAGGTTTGACAACTGAAATGATCAATGAAAGTAGAATATTATATACAACAGTGAGAAGGAGATTAACTGGTAGAAGAGGCAGAGGCAGACCAAGAAAAATGATGGTGGGTGGCTTGAGACAGCGGCATGGAAGAATATCATCAGTAGAATTGATCCAAAACACAAAAGACCGAGTTCTGTGGCCACGCATGAACGCCTACACCTGCTGGCAAGGCACTTGATGATGATGATAGGTAGACAACAGATCAAGGAGTTAGACCATGTAACAAGATTGGCATCCGACAGGGCACTGCATAGAGCAACGTTATACAGATACAGCGGCAGCAGTTAAGAGGTCGACAACGCAAAATATGGACTGGAAATATCGGAGACATCGAAAAGTACTTTCTTTATAAGAAGCCAACAGGAGGGCTCGCTCCAGAGATCTCTTCCTGCCCGTGACGCTGCGAGACATTCCAGGAGTAGTGGAAAGAAAAAAAAAACAAAGAGATAAGCATCCTTCGGCAAACAATCGTGGGTGCGGGGTAGTTATTTGTCTCTACTTTTGCTGCTGTTGATGTTGTTATTCTATGGTGGCTAATTATTGTCCCTTTAAATTTTTCACAAGTGATCGATACTTAATTTTTTTTTAACACACAAACATACACGTACACACACATACACCAAACACACACACATAAAAAAGGTAAAGTCGGGAGATATGAACCAGCACGTAACTCTGTAGCTACAGCAACGTTCCTCCATTTACCCTAGAGTGTCAACTCTGGTACCCATTTCTTAGAGGCTGAGTGAATTCCAGGAACCGCCCGGTTTCGAACACCTGCCGTGTGCTGCAGCGAGTCGCAGCTGGATTTGAAAGCAAGCTTCTTATCGACTGCTCTAGCCCGGCTCTCTAGCGAAGTTGGTTAAACCTGACTTTCGCGGCGGCCGGGTGACGAACTCCTTGTGGTCCGGGTTCACTCCCAGGGGTAGGCAGAAAAGCCACATTTTCTCCCAGATTAACGGTACCTATAATGGAATCAATGCCGAAGGGTTGCGATATCCACAGTACCGAGCCAAATCGACTGCTCTAACGCGGCCCCCTACACAAATGCATTTTTGAGTGACATTAGGCAGCGCTGCATATATTTACACATAGATTTAATTGTAGGAAGCTAGGCTTTAAATAAGTTTATCTAAATATAGATTCATACAATAAATATTTTTCTGTACAACTGCACTTATACATACTACATAAATCATACATACGTACATTTCCAAACTGTGCACCGCGGCGCATACATACATACGGGATACATACCGCGACATACATACTCTTCACAGGGGCGAAACGAAATACATACATACATACCAATACAACAAGTTTTTTTTTTTTTCTTCTATCTTTTACACATGAGTAGTCATACTTTTACTGAGGTTAGGGACATAACATACCGTAGATAAAATTTTACAATACATTAAACAGGCGCCTCGAGTAAGAAATAGTACATACATACATACATAAACTGTCTCATATCACGCATACATGAAAGTACATACATACATGAGAGTGTGTACATGTGTGTACATACATGACATGACTACATACATCTACATACCCACCACAGGACATACATACACAATACGATACATAAACACCCGATGACACAGGTGCCATACATGTGGATGAGGATCAAGGTGGAGAGGTACATACCCATAGAAACATACATACGCATACATTCTGCATACATTAGGCCATATACAGACATACATACATACATACATACATGGCCAGGCATACATATACATGCATACATACATACCCCTGGAAAATACATACAAAGTACATACTTACAAATACAACGAAGAATACAGACATACATCGTACATAAACAGGACGGGAAGTAGACACATAGGTGTGTGTGTACATGACATATATACATACATACATACATACATACATACATACATACATACATACATACATACATACATACATACATACATACCTACTTTTACATACATACATACATATACATACATACATACATACATACATACATACATACATACATACATACATACATACATACATACATACATACATACCACATACATACATACATACATACATACATACATACATATACATACATATACATACATACATACATACATACATACATACATACATACATACATACATACATACATACATACACATACATACATACATACATACATACATACATACATACATACATACATACATACATACATACATACATACATACATACATACATACATACATACATACATACATACATACATACATACATACATACATACATACATACATACATACATACATACATACATACACACACACACACACATACATACATACATACATACATACATACATACATACATACACATACACACACACACACACACACACACACACACACACACACCACAAATATTTATCAGATATGAATATGAATGCGTCCTAATTTCTATTTTTAAACATCGGTAGAGGTGACTATTGTCACGCGTAAAAATGTATAAATAAATAGTTGTTATAAATGCGTGTAACATAAATTTATTCTCCAATGTTGACCACACCCGCCCCAGTTAAAGAAGATAAAAGTAGCACCTAAGACGCAACAATATATCACCCTAAACATAGTCATTCTTTGATGTTTTGTTGTACCCCTTGCTCCGCCCGCCTTGATTCGCACCCACGACAATCACAACCGTTTTTGTGACTTTCCCAAAGCACCGTCGACTTCCATTGTCACCCGAGTGGTGATTTCAAGGCATGCTGCCCGCACGTGTGGGATACCACGATACGAGCGAGAACTGTGTTTGAAAACAAAGCCTTAGTTCTGTTTGTGAGACGAAGGAAGCGGACAATGCGTCTCACTGCAGGTGTGGGAACAGTCGACAATAGCCACTCTACACAGCTTTGTTCTTCAACAAAATTACAACACCTTGGGTGTTTATTTCGTTCCGCTGGCGTTGCCACTGAATATTTTTGGTCAAGGGCGGGTACAATAGTCTGCCATTATGTCACATGTGTTATGTGGGGGGATTGGTGTTAATTTTGAACTCTCAGTCCGGCCACTTGTTCTCGCAGTTACAGAGCTGTTGCAGTCACTCTGAATACATGAATATTTATTTTACGACCCGCGAATTTAGCACAAGTTACTACCCATTGAACGAGCCATAGGCCACTACCACTCGAAGCTAACCCCTTGCACTCCACCTTAAAGTGACCACAAGTTAATACCCTTTGAATTGGGCTGACCACAAGTTGCTACTCCCTACTTACAGACCAATTTCCTCCACTTCACTTCCGACAGATATCTAGTTTTCGACAGTGGTTTCGGTCCTTGATCCAAACTTAGCTCGCCACACGAGGATGCTGACATCTAGTGAAGTGTTCGTTATCTAATTGATACGGACGTGCCAGTGCTGCTTGATCGATCAGTACCGATTGCTTTCGCACCAACGATTCCTAGGAAGAAGTCTGCGATGGGCGGAGCTTGAATTTGTTGGTGACATATTGTCAACCAATGGCAGCACTGGATAAACGGCTATATTTATTGTTTTTGCGTGGTTTATTAAATCAGCTCTGGCTAATTTCTGGAAACGTCTGCCACAGATCACTTGATAATCAGGATGATCAGAGATGATTCTAGCACTTTAGCTCGTAACATGGAGGATCGGCATCGCCACAGCCAGCTCACGGAAATTGGTAAGCTCATTTATGTTCTTCAATCATTTTTGTGTTTATTAGTGAGTTCACTCATAAGTAATAATCACTGGATATCAGTGTCCCCGTGACGGTTGGAGGAGGAGGGGGGGGGGGGGGGGGGTATACCTACTGCCTACCTAACAAACATGACGTAAAAGATTACTAATCATGGATTTTCCCTCCGAAATCGGAACGCATCTGCCTGAGATGTGAGGAGTCAACAGTCTGCATACAAGTAAGCCAGGTCTGTAGAACGGATATACGCTTAAGATTCTAGGCTAAAGTTTTGACGTCGATTAACAGTAGAACATTCCGCTGGAGTTTTCAGCCGGTGAACATGAAGCAGCAGCAGAAGAAGAAGAAGAAGAAGAAGAAGAAGAAGAAGAAGAAGAAGAAGAAGAAGAAGAAGAAGAAGAAGAAGAAGAAGAAGAAGAAGAAGAAGAAGAAGAAGAAGAAGAAGAAAAGAAAAAGAAGAAGAAGAATGACTCCCAAATGGCTTTCTCCTCTAGTGTATCCATACCCGGTAAGCCAGCCTAACAATAAAGCGCAATAAGTAAAAATCTACGTGTGCCAAAAGGCAACTGGGATATGAGCACATTGTGTCTGATGATTATTTTTACTATATTACGTCACTCAGTTGTGGCTTCACTAGACAATTTAATACGTCCCCGTGTGGGTTCCGGGGCCCTATTATAGGGAAAACAAGAATAGACTCACTGCCTGCCCAACAGTATGTCGTAGGAGTCGACTGATTGCGAGTTTCTTTCGAAGTCAGAGCGCATGTACCTGAGAGGCAAGGAACCAACAGTCTGCGCATAAATGAGTCAAATCTGTCAAACGGATGCACACGCAACTTTCAGGTTCTGAAGCAGGACTGCAGTCCAGAAGTGGACGAACAACCAAAACCTTGCCCCGGAGTTTACAACGGGTGAACGCGAAGAAGAAGAAGAATTTAATACGTTATAATAATCGTTACTTTAATGTACACTTTAACCTTTTCTTTCCAACTATTTGTTACTTTAATTTACACTTTAATACTTTCTTTCCAACTATTTCTTACTTTAATATACACTTTAACGCTTTCTTTCCAATATTTGTTACTTTAACATATATTTTAACACTCTCTGTTTTTTTTTTAGTATATACTTTAACACTTTCTATCCAAGCAGTTGTTATTTTAATACACACTTTAACACATTTTACCCAAGCAGTTGTTATTTCATATACAGTTCATATACATTTTAACACTTTCTATAGCAGTTGCTACTGTAATATACACTTTAACACTCTCTGTCCAAGCAGTTGCTACTGTAATATACACTTTAACACTTTCTATCCAAGCAGTTGTTACTTTAATATACACTTTAACAATCTCTATCCATGCAGTTGTTATTTTAATATACACTTTAACACCCTCTATCCAATTAGTTATTATTGTGATAGATACTGTGACACTTTGTACTGAATCTAAATACCTTAAAATATACTTTAATGTTCTCTATTGAAGCCTTTGTTAATTTAATATAATTTAAACTTTAGCATCTTCTATGGAAGTTATGGTTACTTTAATACAAGCTTTAACACTTTTCTTGTTATGCCGACATACACGTTAACATTGTTCATCTTTGAAACTATTATTTTAATGTGACAAACCAGCAATGATTACGTAGTTACTGGAATCGATTCCATTTATGATATCGATGCGATTGAACAGGATAGACTGGATTGGAAAAATAGACTTCGAGCCCTATGTGACATATATTGGACAATGAATGGGTGTAAAAATGCCAAGGACATGTTTGTTGCGTTTCTTGGGTTACAAGCTTTTTGTTTCGCTAGCTGGCTGGTTGAGTAGCAAATCTCCTAGAAAAGTTAGTTTTAACACTGACGTCCAATTTTTGGCGTTCAGTTTGTTTAAGCCACGAAAGGAGATTAAGTCTATGGGTGTGAGATTTGTGAAGATCAGCGTTCTTCGAGCCGTGGTCTTTGATGTGTCAAGAGCAGGTGGACACAAAAAACGAGTGTTTCAGGGGGCCGGGAAAGAATTTCCCGTTTTGGTGGGCGGCGGATGTAAACAGTTGGAGGAGCACTGATGTAGACTGTCTCTTGACCGGGGCATCAAATTACTCACTGTCCAGATTCAGTAGACAGAGTAAACGAAATAGTTCCTCAACGTCTTTTATGAATGCTATCGTTTCTTCTGCTGGTGCTTTCGTCCTTACAAAGGCAACGGGTATGTTGTGTTTTAGGTTACAGCTTGACTGCTAATTTTCAGTCTTTCGGCCCAAAACAATAGATTTCAGAAAAGTTGTCATTAGTCACCTAGGGACAATGGGTCAGTTACTTCCAACTCCCTTCCCTACCCCGCCACCAAAGTGGAACCCCGGAACCCATACATGATTTTATTGATGAGGCATTCTTCTATGGCCTAAGCGTTGTGAAACTGAATGTCTTAAAAACTAACCAGCCTAAAACAAAAATGTAACTACTGCATTAAAGAGAAATTGAAACCTTTTAATTTGACACCAACTTCAATATAGAAATAAAACATTAAATATGTCACACACAGATAGAAGATAGAAACCAGAGTAAAGAAGGCACATGCTGTCACCTACCAGTTAGCCCCACTGCTCAGACACCCAAATACCCCCCCCCCCCCCCCCCCCCACCCCCCCCCAGCAAAACCGCAAATGATTAACAGCAATTTATCCCTTTATTCCGACTTTATGTAATGAGTGCCAAACATGGACAACGAATGGGACAATAGAACATAAAGTAATTAAATGTGAAATGCGCTGTCTTTGCAAGGTCCCTAACAACACAAGAAGAGACAGGGTTACGAACACAAGCATTAGAGCGAAAGTTGGAAAAAAACCATATGTACATTACATTGACAGGCAAAGAATGAAATGGTTCTGCCATCTCGTGAGAATACAGCCAGACCAAACTGCATAGGAGACTTTTTACAGTAGAACATCTGGGAGGAAGGCAAGAGGAAGACCAAGAAAGATATGGATAAATGGTGTAGATGAAACCAGCGAAAAAGATGAACAAATCCATCACTCAAGCCACCTAAAAAGCGTAAGACAAGTACAGAGAGCCCCGACAGTAGACTACAACCTTGCATCATTGAAACGAAAAAAGAAGAAGAAGATACATGGATGCAAAGCCGTTTTACTATACACACAAAGTATAAAGTATTGAGCACATACCCTATAGTGTTTTTCTTGTTATTAATATGGTTTTGTAAACATTTTCTCCTTCGTCAGCTTCGTGGATCCTTGAACCGTGAACCTCTTTCATTAGGTCTGGCTGGTTCTGTCTACAGCAACATGTAAATGCTACTTAGGTTAGTTGCGTTTCCTTTACAGGACGTTGCAGAGCCAACCCCAGCAGCCCCTGGCTGTTGTGTGGTTTCTCTGGGCAAATTTACGTCCAGTAGTTTGCCATTTCTTTCTCCACGGTCGTCTTTCTTGATACCACTGTCGAAACCAACGCAAGGTGCACGACCCGCAGCTGGGATCGAACCCGACACCCCGGCATTACGAAGCGTTCGCAGCGATTTAGCCACTAATGCTACTAAACTAACTCTTTATTTATTTAGTATTTATACAGGCAATGTTGTCCTAACTAAGATCAAAGTTTTCTCTTATAGTCATGTGCAATATGCCAACCTTAATCGGGCGTGCGCACCTGGTGCATTATTATTATTTTCTCTGAAAGTGAGTTGATACAATACAAGCCAAATATTTGTCAGGATCTAAACATGAGAGAAGCTGTTTTAATGCGGTTCTCAATCTGTGAGTTGCGCCCCTTTGGGTCAGTCAGTCAGTCAGTTCTTCAGTCAGTCAGCCAGTCCGTCATTCAGTCAGTCAACCAGTCCGTCCTTCAGTCAGTCAACTAGTCAGTCCTTTAGTCAGTCAGCCAGTCGGTCCTTTAGTCAGTCAGCCAGTCCGTCCTTTAGTCAGTCAGCCACTCGGTCCTTCAGTCAGTCAGCCACTCGGTCTTCCAGTCAGTCAGCCAGTCGGTCCTTCAGTCAGCCAGTCGGTCAATCAGTCAATCAGTTCGTTGGTTGGTCAGTCATTCAGTCAGTTAGTCAGCCGGTCAGTCAATTAGTCAGTCAGTCGGTCAGTCAGTCAGTTAATTACTAAGTCAAACAGTCAGTCAATCAGTTGGTTAATTTGTTAGATAGTTAGCTAGTAAGTTAGTTGGTTGGTTGGTTAGTCGCTCAGTCAGTCAGTCCTTCGGTTAGTCAATCGCTCAGTCAGTCAGCCAGGTAGTCAATCACTTAGTTAATTATCTAGCTGGTTAGTTAATCAATCAGTCAGTCAGTCAGTCAGGTAGTCAGTTAATTATCTAGTGGATTAGTTGGTTAATTAGCTAGTCAGTCAGCATGTCAGTTAGTCAGTCAGTCAGCCAGTCAGTTAGTCAGTCAGTCAGTCAGTTAATCAGTCAGTCAGTTAATTAGCTAATTGGCTGGTTGGTTGGTTAGTCGCTCATTCAGTCAGTCCTTCGGTTAGTCAGTCGCTTAGTCAGCTAGGTAGTCAGATAATCAGTTGATTATTTAGTTGGTCAATCAGTCAATCTGTCAGTAAGTTGGTCAGTCAGTTAGTTGGTTAGTTGGCTGGCTGGTTGGCTAGCTAGCTAGTGGACAGATCATCCTTATTACAATCAGAGCCTATCAGTCCATAAGGGCTAGGATTTAGTTTGTCATGCACCGGTTTACCACCAAGCGCCACAGAATCAGCCAATCTATCTGCCTGTTCATTTCCTGGAGAAAATACCCATAGGACCCTAACCAGCCGGGGCCACTTAATTGAGCTTGCCGCTCTGCACTTAGTATACTTATCTCCAACTTTCTCGACATGCTCTGTGAGTCAGTTACAATAACAACATGTGATTGCGGCTGATTCTCAAGCCAGCGGAAGGCTGAAAGTGACCGCCTCCACCTCCATTTGCAAACTAGACGTTGTAGCATCGTATGCTAGGCTTTCGTTGCACTAAGGAACGTCCACTTGATTGTGCTATGGACCTCTGTGCAATTCTTCTGCCTATCAACGTAGAGCCATCTGTACAGATAATACATCGCCTGGGCGGGAATGGTAATGAATTATTTGTTAATTTTCTCATTCTTCAGCCCCCACTGACCAGTCCCTTCACTCGAACCACAAAGATACACCAGTGCCTTTCGAACCGGCACTACATAAACAGTTATTAGCTTTTAAATAAAAAAATTAATATGCCCAAACCCATTACCGCACCCTTTAAAGATTATATCAGCTTTGGAACCAGTGTCACTGCGTTTGAATTCCTGGCCATTTCTAAGATAATGTTTGGTCTATAATATTGAAGTGCTTTTCACCTGTTGCGTTTGAACGCCTCGAAAGTCAGAAAGTAAATATGAAACAATTACAGTAGCCTTTGTTTTGATATCATGTTGTTGGCTCTTCCTTCAGATCTGAAGAAATGCCAGGATGACTTCAGCAATATGGTTTCCGGAAACATATCTTCCCAGAATTCCGTGTCTTCCAGTGACGTGGACAAACTCATGAAACAGAAGCGTCACCGAACACGCTTCACGCCCGGACAACTCAACGAGCTGGAGCACAGTTTCACCAAAACTCATTACCCGGACATTTTCATGAGGGAGGAACTGGCACTGAGGATTGGTCTCACCGAGTCACGTGTTCAGGTGAGCAGGCAAAAGTTGGCTTTCTTGCAGATTTGGTCGTCAGGTCGTTATAATCTGGGAGCTCAGACACCTTTACGAAAAAAATATTTACGAAGCGGAAAACGGGGTGCGGGGGAGGGGGGGGGGGTCAGGGTCCCAATCGATTTGGGAAAATCCAAGCGCCCCTACCACCCCCACCCTAAAACATGCATAGAAATGATCTTTCATGTATTTGTTTATTCGTTCCATATTTTTTTAAATACTGCGTATCATAATAAATCAGGCAAATAGTAATGTGGTTTATCTAAATGGCACCCCACTCCAAGACGTGGAGTCGTACACCTATTTTGGCAGTAATGTAGATAAAGATGGAGAAACTAATAGAGATATTTAAAAAAGAATACAAAAATCAAGAGGAGCTTTTATGGCACTAGGGAATTTGTGGCGGTCAAAGGAAATTAAAAGAAATTCTAAACTTAAAATTTTTAATTCTCATGTGAAATCAGTACTTTTGTATGGGGCGGAAACATGAACAACTAAGGCAATTACTAATAAATTAGACATTCATCAACTGGTGCCTGCGCAGAATAGAGGGAATTAAATGGTATGATAGAATAACTAATGTAGTTTTCGGAGAGAACTAAGCAAGCTCCAGTGGACCAAGAGGTGAGGAAAAGATGCTGGCATTGGATAGGACGCACAACGAGAAAACAGGAGAACAGCATAACTAGAATTTCTTTGCATTGGAACCCACAGGGGCAAAGGAATAAAGGAAGGCTCAAAAACACATGGAGACGAGAGCTAGAGAATGAAGTTAGAAAGATGTGGAGAGCTCCATGTAATAGCGAAGGATAGAACGACTTGGCGTGAGTTGGTTGATGGCCTATGCTCCATTGAAGGATAGAAAGGCAGAAGAAGAAGATTGTGTATCATTTTAATTTGCCTTTAGGTGCATTATAATATTGTTATCATTATGCACTTCAAGAATACTAATTGAGCCCCTAGAAATTTGACTGAAGGCCGAGGCGATATTAGAGTCACACGTAGAAAAAGAGCCAGATTTTTAAGTATGTTCTGACCAAGTACATGAAGTACGAAGTCTCATAACGCGATGTTTGGGCCACACATAGAGTAGCTAGATTTGAAAGTATGTTCTGATGAAGAACAAGAATTACGAACTTTTATAACGCGATGTTTGTGCCACACATAGAGGAGCTAGATTTGAAAGCATGTTTTGACCAAGTACAAGAAGTACGAAGTCTCATAACGCGATGCTTGGGCCACACATAGAAGAGCCAGAAATGAAAGTATGTTCTGACCAAGTACAAGAAGTGCGAAGTTTTATAACGCGATGTTTATGTCACACACAGAAGTAGGGCAACATGCCAGGCGTTGTTTTTGACTGATAGAGACTTGCCTTCTTAAATACTAGATAATATAGGTATAGTTGTTTTCATATTATTTTGCCACCTAGAAGGGACCCTTGGTGCCAGTTTTCAAGGTTGTCTATCCCAAAATCGGTTGCATTCGAGAGGAGCGGCTGACAGAACGGTTACAACGTCAGACTCTCATGCCGGAGACCCGGGTTCAATCCCCAGTAAGATGATAGGGTTTATCTAGTGGAGGAAGGGGGAGGCAACATTAAACATTCTAGCCCGTACATTCCACCAACAATGCCGCCTTAAATCTGTACATCAGGCTCATGATCCCCCCCCCCTTTTTTTTAAACACTGTCCTAAAATGTGGTAAATACAAACAGTTGTGACAGTATCATTGGAGGTTAAAACATTCTCCTTCGTTAAGGAGTGAACCCAGAGCCTGTACTGCAAGCACCGAGCTTAATCTTAGTCCTAAACTCTGTACTAGGAAACTTTATGGGAAGTAAAGGCTTCGGTCATGATGTTGTCATGTTCGAGTGCCGAATTATAAAACAACTCGGAGCTAGCACCATATCAGCAGTACTTTTCTTGGAGTGACCAGTGGCACCTTTCCTTGATACTTGCTTTGCACCATCCTTCCTTTTCTATGTGTTCATTATATTTCTTCACCGTGTTTCTCTGTGGTAGCTGATACTAGGGCATTAAAGACTCTCGTTTTGGGGCTTTAATGAATTGTATGACTGCTTTTAGATTTTTTTTAAACTATTTCTTAATTTTTTTTTTTTTTATGTTACCTCTTCCTGCTATTCCAGTAAGCTCTTAAAAGACATCTCACCTCTGTTATAATCAATTGTAGTAAGGCTCTAGGTCTGACACTGGTAGCAGATAGCAGGCAAGAGTACAGTTCTTTTTACACGTGCCTTGGTAATCTGGTAATCTTAGTTTCAGCTTCATAACAAACGGATCGCCCCATAGTTGCTCCGCTCCTGTGCCAACGAAAAACACACAAAATGTTTATCACAATTCAACTGAAATCCGCAGCTCACAGTGTTACGCCATGCACTCAACTCAGAAGCTGGGCAACGAAACTATATCCTCCCAGTCTACAAATGGAGCAAAAGTGCAACGGGCACCGTCTGGCAAAGGAAAAAAAATTGACACGGCTAAAAAAAAAAGTGGCCGTGCCTAGAGTCTATTTTGACCTGAAGCATTATGTGAGGGTTAATAAATGGTCACCCCAGCAGTACCCTCATTATTAGCTGGGGAAGGGACTTAGGACATTACATCCACTAGCAAGCGTCGCCCCTACAAACGACCTGACTGCCTTCGTTAACGACTGTTCACCCAACAGCCATGCAGTTCTTTGGCACGAAGGAGACACATTGAACTTGGGTTTCGGTCTGCCGACTCCCTACAAGATGTTATATTTTATCAATATCGACGTCACTGCACATTGGGCATTCCCATGCGTGCTCAGTCCTCCGATGCAGCAGCCACTCCACAGTACTTCTACTAATTGTTCCCGTGAGAAGCTGGTTATATTGTCTCCTATCTCGGCCTCGAAGACGGCATAGACGTGCTTCACCATGCTTTACTCCCGTGTCACGTAATCGTGCCAGTGTCAGGGATTCCTTATTATCCACTAGGCCAGTCCGTACAGTGATGACGATATCTGCTCTGTCCATGCTTTTTCCCGCCATTTGTGCAGTGCTTGCCAGTTGGTCCGCTCGCTTTTCCCTTTACCCCGTCGTGACCCGGTGTGTAGAGGTTAAGTGCCTTGGTAGACAAACTCATCTTTTCCTGTGTCAAAAGTGGTGATTTGAAGCCGAGTACCGGCAGACGAGCAGTGCGCATGTTTCAGCCAGTCGTAGTCTATTCCTTTCAGTGATTCTAGAGCACAAAGAGCGACCATGATAAGACACACAAAAATGTGTGTAACAAAATACCATTCCGAAAACGTATGCCCACCAATATAAAACTCCTTCTCTTCAAACATCATCGCTATTCGCTGAATAGACAGGTTCACTTTCACGACTAACCACCTAATCGATTCTCTGTAGGCTGATCAGCTGCTGATAACCGTTAAATGTATTCATATGGTTTCATTGATGCCCTAAAGACTTGTCCTGTTCCTTGTGTAATACAGCTGGTCGCTTGTCCTCCCATAAGACATGCAAACAGGCCATTGCAGAATTAATCATCACTAATTTCTCCAGCTAACAGAACAATGATTAACAAACCAAAACAGCCCTCGCATATTGCGTTCCCTGACTGGACTGGACACGAAGATAACTTTTGACAGCACGCAAAGAAGTGGAGTCTAGTGTAACCCAGGATCCAGCCAGTGGACACAGGGACCCATCTCTGGTGTATTCTCACAAGTCATTGTCACTGTCGGCAGATAATTCGTTCATTTACAAACTTGTTATCTGCCCCTTCAGGGAGGTCCCCATAGCGAGACCGCCAGGCTCTGCCGAAGACCAGCCTGTCGCAAACCTTGCGTGACTGCTGCTTAGGAGAATATCCTTGGGGATAGAGAAGCTGAAGTAGTCTGTCAAAGACATCATCAACTCCCTGTCCTAGTTTCGGTTCTGTTTTATAATTTCTGCACACTTTAAGTGCGTTCTTGTTCTATGCCCCGTCTTTTCCCCTTTCACTGTGTCTCTTCTCCCCATTTCTCTCATCTTAATGCCTCTTTTCCCTTCAGCCCTATTGGGCCAAACATTCTTCTTCTTTTTCTTCATCTTTTCCTTTTTCTTCTTTTTCTTCTTCTGCTGCTGCTTCTTCTTTTTCATCATCTCTTTTTTGTGTCTCTCCTTTGTCTCACCTGCCTTCTGCATGTCCTTCTTCTCTTCCTTTCTCTCTAGCATTCTTATAAAGCGTGTTCGTTCGTTCGTTCGTTCGTTCGTTCGTTCGTTCGTTCGTTCTCCTTGTCGACGCTCTCTCACTCCTTACCATCCTGCTATTCTCTTTCTGTGACATAGTTTGGCATATAACAAAATCAACTGAATGTCCCGGTTGTACATGTTTTTATGGTTGTGTGTGTGCGCGCACGCGCGTATGTGTGTTTATGGCTGTGTGTGTGCACGCGCCTGTTGATGTGTTTATGGCTGTGTGTGTGCGCGCACTCGTGTATGTGTGTTTATGGCTGTGTGTGTGCGCGCACGCGTGTATGTGTGTTTATGGCTGTGTGTGTGCGCGCACGCGTGTATGTGTGTTTATGGCTGTGTGTGTGCGCACGCGTGTATGTGTGGTATCATTATTCACCAGCTTCTCTGACTGCTGCTCATGATTGGACCCGTACAATGAGAGGCAGATCGTATTGTCTGATCGAATTTCCGACTTTCCGGAGGATAATGTTATGTTGTGCTGTATGGCGGCATGGGTGAAGCTCCTCCTCTGCATAGCACAGCGCCTGGGCAGTATTGTAGAGACCAGGTGTTGCCCACGCAGCATGATCCTTCCTTCGTCTTGTCTTGTTTGCTCCAACCGAATGGTAACACCAAATTGCAGTGCAGAAATAAATATAATTATATAAGTCTATGAATATATGTTCAATGCGCCTTAATGCATGGAAAAGGATCCCCTACTTTTACTTTATTTTCATACGTGTGTACATGCGTGTGCATTTGTAGACATTGCATAAAGACGCTACACTCTGTCGCCTCGGAATGAGTTGCTACACTAAAGATGTCATATGTCATGACCAGCGTGTTGTTACACTAAAGAAATGAGATCTCATTTTGATTTCTGCAAATAACACCCTGGTAGTATTATTTTAAAGGCAGTCTGTTATTTCCTGATGGACATCTTTTGCACATGCTGATGTGTCTCAGATCACCTCCAGTGTCACGAGATTCCCAGGGCCGACCTGGAGGCAAACGACAAAAGGCTCCCTGTTGGTTTTGTACCCGGAGATATTTATAGGGTCATCTCGCTTAGTCTCGCGCGAACAAGAGAGAGGTCGGTAGTTTACACTTCCTGCAGGTTGCCAGGTAACACGCTGGGACCCTGGAAGCCATGACAACAATGATGCTATTGTTAGTTTTACCACTGTTTCTTAAATCGGGAAGCCAAATCAAAGAAAAGATTGGAATTCAGTATGAAAGATGGCTAGAAATATTTTAATCTTCGCCACTGGTTCTCAACTTATTAAAAAAATATGTGAGATTTTTTTTTTTTACCTAATAAAGAACCTAAGATGTTTGGCCCCAGTCAGTTCCCCTTGAGCTGCCTTCCGTGCCTCTGTAGTCACTTATTTAAAGGCAAGCCAAGTTTTCGATTTTGCTGTTGGATCATTCTGTTGCTTTATCACTCCCGCGTTTGTAGGCCCAATGACAAGCCTTCGCTGGGAGGGGAAAAAACACGAAAAAACGCTCGGAACCAGAGTGCACGTGCATGTTGTAAAAGAAAACACAAGGAACCTTTCTTACGCCAGTGGTGTACGGGACATATGATGCTAGAGTCATTTTTGTATAGACCAGTGGACATTAAGTCAGTGATGTGGTCTACGTCACGCACTTCACTTTCTTAACTTCCCAGGTCCTGGTAACAATTTAATGATGGTTTAACCAGGTAGCTGGTTTGAGTTGCGTGGGAGGTGGTGGGGGGGGGGGGGCGGCTTGTAGCATTATTAGAGAGCGTGTAACATTTCCTGGTAGACTGCATTAGAACCGCACTAGTCATCTTACCTAAGCACTCGAATCCGCTCCTTTGCACCCCCAGGTTTAAGCCGTCTCCTCCAGTCAGGATCAAATACTCAACATTATATTACCTAACATATTCATAGACTAACGTTGGTTTTCCATGTGCCTGTATGTTTAGATTAAGTTGCAACATCCGGTACTTTTTGGGCATTTTAATACGTAACTTATTTCAATTTTGCTTTCTTTTTTGCTCGTGTTGTCGTGTATATTAACCATTTGTGACTATGGTATTATTTCCCCCCAAGCTTAGTAAGTTTTGTTTCCTTGCTAAAGATTATAATTTGAGAAGACTATTCAGTTTCGTCCTTTTTAGGACGAAATTTTTTGTTATTTGAAACCCCACCCTGGCTTTTGCCAGGGGCCGCAATATAGGCAGGCCATGAATGTGGCCAAATGTCTGAACGCGGTTTCTGGGACCTCTCCACGGCGATCCTCATCCGCATGGTGGCACTTTGTGTCATCGGGTGTTTATCGCTTGTGTGATGTCCTGGTGGGGTAGAAAGTCAGTCAGTCAGTCAAGATTATAATCGAATAGTTCTCTTAAATGTTCCGCATTTGGCCAGATTTTGAGCACTGCTGTTCTACAAATTTTAATACCGTCTCGACTGTGTTTTGGGATTCAGAAACAGTTACAGAGCAGGTTCGATCAATACACGACCACGCCCATCGCCTTCATCCAGCAGGTGTCCAAGATGGCATTAATTACCCAGCAGCGAAACCCGATCTTCCTAAAAGCAACATCTCGTGTTTTCTGAAGACTGAAGACTTGCATGCGGGCGTCAGAGTTGCTGACGTGTTAACGACAATAGAGATTTTAACATTTGTAAAAAGAGGACCATTCTTCACCCCTTTAGCCTTACTGGGCACATAGGGTGATACGTTTGTTTTATAGACTAATCGGCTCAATGTGGTCAACATCACAGCGGCCACCTTTACTTCATAAGATTGTCCCTGGTACCCATTTAAGACTGGTGACTCGCCGTGGTGTAGCGGCTAGACGCTCGCTTGCGGATCGGACGGTCGTGGGTTCAAACACTTGACAGTACCAGACATTTTTCAATGACATTGGCTTCTAGGTCGACCTAGCATTGAATGGCTACCAGACGGAGTCCTGGGAAGTAAAGGCGGCCGGAGTGATGCTAACCACATCACCTACCAAGTGTCGATTGGTCTATAAAATACGGGTCTAGCCCGACATGCCCTATATGCCTGAAGGGTCCTACAGGCATAGGTAATTGGTTCTTAGTTGGCTAAACCGGATTGCGCGGTGAGCGGGTGACAAGCTCCTTGTGGCAGAAAAGCCACATTTTCTCCCAGATTGACGGTATTTACAATGTAATCAAGGCCGAAAGGTTGCGATATCCATAATACTGAGCCTACGGGTTAACAACTCATGGCTTCTGGATACTAAAACAAAAAAACAAACAACCTCATTAATGAGTATGCTTAAACAGAATTAATTTCTAAGAGCTGGTATGCCACCATTTGTATTATATAACAAAGATGGTGGAAGCAGAAGAGCAGAAGTGAAATTTACAAGAAGAGCACACAGATCAATTCCGTGACAAGAACGACCTAATTTTATAGGAAATTTTAACGCACGAACAGAAGAAATCACCAGCCAGACTGTTTTCCATCACTGCTGGTAGCAGCTGTAAACCTTTGACTCAAGTAACTGCAAACAGGATGTACTACTGCCTCATTTGATACGCCACCATGGGCTGGTAATCCGTTTTACAATATCGCCGTCTCGTTTAGGCTTGATAAATGGGAGTCTTGCACGCCATGGGGGTGTGTTGAACCGGAAGTACTTTCTCGCTTGTTAAAATGTTTACCGAAGGCTGAGACTGGCTACACGTGTCGCTGGTTACTCACGCCGATTGGGATAAACAGGCACGTCTTGATCTGCACGTGATTTTTGTTAAACGCGGTCAATATTAGTGTTGTTTGTTCAGTCAATGATCTTCCCCCCCCCCCTCCCCCCTCCGTCTAGACAATAACGTGCCGTTAAAAACAGTCAAGGCGAAAAACCCACAATCACTGCTTTAAAAAAAAATTAAAGCACCCTTTTCCACGCCTTTGGGCATATAGGTTGTTGCGTATCCTTTACAGGACGTTGCAGAACCAACCACAGCAGCCCCTGGCTGTTGTGTGGTTTCTCTAGGCGAATTTACGTCCAGTAGTTTGCCATTGCTACTGGGCGGTCGGCTTTCTTGATACCACTGTCGAAACCAACACAAGGCGCATTGTCCGCAGCTGGGATCGAACCCGGCATCCCGGCATTACGAAGCGAAGCGTTCGCATCGACTTAGCCACAGAGCCGACAGGGCATATAGGACTTTACCTATATTTTATAGACCAATCGGCACACGATGGGTGATGTGGTCAGCATTCACCCGACCGCCTTTACTTCCCGGGACTGCACCCGGTACCCACTCAAGGCTGGGTCGACTTGGGAGCCAAGGTCATTTTTGAAAAAAGTCCGGCTCCGCCAGGGAGCGAACCCACGACCTTCCGATACGCGACGAGCGTCTAGCCGCTCTGCCACGGCGACTCCCACAATCACTGGTCTACTCACAGTCAAATGACTCAAGCATCAATGCAGTCTAGTGTCTGTAAAAGATGGCTGGAAACAAACATCAAATTGTCTTTTCAAGATTCTCTATATCGCAGGTGCTTTATTAATATCGTACCCCAAACAGGGGAAATCGACAGGTCACGGGACAGTCTAATATTTCAGGGGGTAGTAGATAGGCTTCATGCAGTCGTAGGACCTAGGCTGCATGCAGTCTTGGGAGCTAGGCTGCACTTTCTCGTGGCGCATGGGTGGGTTGGGGTTAGGGCCAGTTCTAGATGTTTTAGGGTCGTTAAAAGCATCAGAGAGCCGGGAAACCCAATCTTACACCCTCTAAAATGTTGGGCTGTCCTGTGACTTCATCTGGGGTAGAATATTAATAAAGAACCCCATGACGTGCCTAAAGTTGGACAATGTGTTGTACAGAAGAAAAAAAAACGTTGCCCGTGTGTGGGTTTCGGGTCCCACTCTTCTGGTGAAAAGAATGGACCCACTGCCACTGAAGAAGCGTCGTGAAACGTGACTAATTACAGGTTTGCTGAACGGATGTGTTGGGCCTAAAGAGACAAGCGATATCGCAGCCTAATTGTCAACTATAGTACAACGTGCTTAACGTCCTTCTAAGATCGAACGCAAATGAAGTAGGATTAGTTCGACGTTTGTCTCCCCATTTACACACTCTTACACACTAGCTTATTTCTGATGGTTTACCTTCAGCCTAGATTACTTCTGACTGGTCGATCTTGGGCCACGTTACCTTGCCGCAAAGTGACAGGGGTTTTCCGCAATATCGTTGATATCGCGTGTTTTATATTTCAACACGACAGCGCTTTTACACTCCAAAAAAATTGGACACACTGGGTCTAACACAACCCCTTTAGAGAGTGCTGAAACCTATGTCACGGGCATTCTCTTTCTCGTAATTAAAACGTTGCAAGACATTAAGGAAACCAAACAAAAGAGCGGGACACACCTCCAGGAAAGTGGACCCGCCCAACAAACTTGTCAATGAAAACTGACCTACTTTGTTTAGGGAGACGAACGTCGAACTAACTAGAAGTAGTAGAAGAATACACATTATTGTCAGTTTTGTGAGGCAGGGTTAAACAAAACAAAAGTACCGAGGCTTGTCCGGGTATATCCTAGCAGAACTACATCTCTGCTTGTAATGTCATTTCTTGTCTTCAGAGTACCTTGTCTTATTGTGTTTGTAATGTCATTGCTTGTCTCCAGAGTACCTTGTCTTATTGTGTTTGTAATGTCATTGCATGTCTCCAGAGTACCTTGTCTTATTGTGTTTGTAATGTCATTGCATGTCTCCAGAGTACCCTGTCTTATTGTGTTTGTTATGTTATTGCATATCTCCAAATTACCTTGTCTTATTGTGTTTGTAATGTCATTGCATGTCTCCAGAGTACCCTGTCTTATTGTGTTTGTTATGTTATTGCATATCTCCAAATTACCTTGTCTTATTGTGTTTGTAATGTCATTGCTTGTCTCCAGAGTACCTAGTCTTATTGTGTTTGTAATGTCATTGCTTGTCTCCAGAGTACCTAGTCTTATTGTGTTTGTAATGTCATTGCTTGTCTCCAGAGTACCTTGTCTTATTGTGTTTGTAATTTCATTGCTTGTCTCCAAAGTACCTTGTCTTAATTGTGTTTTTAATTTCATTGCTTGTCTCCAAAGTACCTTGTCTTAATTGTGTTTGTAATTTCATTGCTTGTCTTCAAAGTACCTTGTCTTAATTGTGTTTGTAATTTCATTGCTTGTCTCCAAAGTACCTTGTCTTAATTGTGTTTGTAATGTCAGCGCTTGTGTCCAGAGTACCTTGTCTTAACTGTGTTTGTAATGTCATTGCATATCTCTAAAGTACCTTGTCTTAATTATGTGTTGTTGTTTCAAATTCTTGATTATTTTTGTAAATCCCAACTACTATATTATTCACTATCACAGGTCTGGTTCCAGAACAGGCGGGCCAAGTGGAAGAAACGGAAGAAGGCAACCACCATTTTCCGAAACCCTGGAGCTCTGCTTCCCTCAACCGGCATCAACCCATTCGCCAGTGTCGGAGACGCTTTCTACAGCTTTCCCTCACATGACTCTCGCTGGCCCGGAATGATGCATATGAATAACAACATGAACCCCCTGGCTCTAACCGCTGCATCAGCGGGCCACAGAACAAGCATCCAGTCAACAATGGCAACGCCCATGACCATGAATTTGAGCACGCAACATTCCTCAATGAATTTCGCAAACAGTATAAGCATAGGTGGCAACAGCCCAAATTCTGGCTACAACACGGGGTATTCCATGGTATCGCCTCCGTCGTGTGGTGTGTCAAACAACTCTCCATCTCCGACATTCTCGTCTCCATCTCTTCAATGTGGCCTTGCAGACATGGAAGAATCGTGGAGAGGTACTAGTATAGCAGTGCTCAGGAGGAAAGCAATTGAACACACAGTGAACATAACCGGATATAGATGAACACATACAGCCTTCGCAGCAACCGTTTATGCATCTGATGTTTTGAAGTTCAAGATGCTGTTCAGCATTTTTTATACAAGACGTTATATGTCACACCATTCTCGCAACTAACAATGGCATGGGGTCAACAGCAGTAAAGTTGTCATAATTGGGAAGCAAATTATTCAAGGGAAAAAAACTAAAAGTGGCAAAGAACATTATCATAATGACATATTTGGCGTTGTGGGTAGAAACAATTGGTCAAATTTAGCATTACCAACCTGGTCGTAGGCCATTAGAATGTTTAGTCTCGTGTTTCGCTAGCAGAAATTGGCCAGATTTCACAACAGTTTCCGATTATCACTGTACCAAGGTCCCCATTATCATGACCGTCTCTAGTACTACAGTCGGTCATGTCCATTATATAGTAATGACATCGTGGGCCAGTAACAATTGTTCGGGGGGCCAGTTTTGGTCTACGGGCCATAGTTTGCCCAGACCTGCTATAAACCTCTCATCGGCAAATAATAACCAAGCTGATACTAATAACAAATAATGTTCATACTTGAACTATATGCACTCGTCTGAACTGAGGCAAATCTACACCCACAACAATCATTTATGTCCGATATCGCAGTTTGCTCATGAATGCTTTTAAGCAACAGCTTCCATTTGATCTTTTCTATTTACTGCATGTTTTTTTTTTACTTTGTGTGTGTGTGTGTGTGTGTGTGTGAGACAGTTTAAATTTCCAAGTTCTAAACACGTATCTACGTTGAACTTAAAATGTATAAGACCAGAATACTAAGGTCAACATCACGCCGGCCGCCTTGTCTTGCCATCACAGTACCCATTCTAGACTGCTGCCCCCGGCCCCCCTTACCCCCTCGAGTCATAATCATGTTTATACAAGTTCGTTACGATGTGGAATGAAACCCGAGACATAGGGGTTGATGGATAAGCGTGTAGCCACTTGTCTACTGCGGCTCTATTTGAAGGTTTCAGAGAATCCAATCACTCCGCAAGCAGCCTCGAGACTATTGACAGTCTCGGGTGTAGTCTTGCAACTCCCCCTCACCCTTTCCTCTCCCCCTCCATGATTTACATTCGTGCAATTTAACATCTCAGTGATGAGAATCAAGCCGGTACACATTAGGGAACCCGTTCAAACATACAGGACAGTTATACTGGAACACCACAAAACGGTTACGACGTAACCTGTAGTCCTGCGTGGTGAACTGATAATCAATTTTTTTTTATGGTAGTTGTACATAATAATAGAGCACGTCATCATGCAACAGTTGCCTTCCAGAACGTCGCTCCCGTCACAGTCGGTCTGACAGAAACTCATTTTTCGCCAGCTCTCCCACCTGCCCAATGTGTCTCCGATATCCGGCGGCCATCTTGGCGCTGCCTATAATTCCCAGTACCATGACCTCCAGTACTATTTTTTCCAAGCCACCATCACCTTTGACACGGCCAACACATTTCTACCAAACAAGATGCAGTTTGCGAGTCAGTTTTCTTCCATTTACAACTTTTAGAATATCAGTAGGTTTCTTGTGCACCCACACTCCTGCTATTGTATATTGTAAGAATCTTTCTGTTGCATTTCAGCTCAAAAGTCCCGAACTTATTCCTTAAAGATAGCGAAAAAATTCAAGACTCACATGCGTATGTTGCTGCAGGGTAGATGCATGCTTTTAGAATGCTGACTTTGATTTGATTGCTGGTGCTTCGCCAGATCTGTGAATAATTTTGCACATTTACACACTGTTCTTGTTGGCACCTTTCCGTGTTTGAAGATGATAGTTTTCCACTGTACTAAAGGGCGGTTCTCCACCGTTGGAGTGCATAGTCTGTCCTATAATACGGTGGAGTGTATAGTTACCCTGTCTTTTTTAGTCTGTCCTCTTCTACGGTGGAGTGTATAGTTGCCCTTTCTTGATTAGTCTGTCCTCTTCTACGGTGGAGTGTATAGTTGACCTTTCTGTCTTGTTTAGTCAGTCCTTTCCTACGGTGGAGTGTATAGTTACCCTGTCTTGTTTAGTCTGTTCTCTTCTATCTAGGGTGGAGTGTATAGAATTTTTTGCTGCGGCACGACAAAGCTAAAACTATCCTGGAAAAAAATATTGGCTATATCGGGACATATTATGTATCAAATTAAAGATAAATGAGTGCAGTATAAATCTAACCTATTTAAATATCAGTAAAACAACAAAATATTATTAAAATCACACAACATTCAAGGATGTTAGACAAATATGAAAAAAAATGACAAAAAATGTTGTGCTTACCTTATTTTTTACTTGTTCAACAACACTACTACTAATCCAATTCTAAGAATGCACATGCCTTCTCTGTTCAATTATGTAACAGCTAGACTTTATTTGAACAATTAATTTAAACACTTTAGATGTTATGGCCATTTTTCTATGACATGTCAGTTTTCACAACTGAAAATACGAAAAACAGCTGATTGAAACCTTGATCTGATTGAAATATTTTGTGAAATTTTAATATCCTAAACTAAATTATAGCTAGTAGATTTGTCCCTTTTTTTTTTTTTTTTTTATCTTTTTTTTTTTAATCGATCACCGGCTGTGAATTCCAGTGGAAGGTCCAGGTTAATCGTCCGCTTGGACTTTTGGCTTTCACCTGGACCTGATTTTTGCGTGTACAACCGTTTTTCATTTCCCTGCCTCATGGGCAGCTGTACTCCGACTTCGAAGGAAGACGTCAGGCCTATTTCTAGGGTGACTGTGGCCATTGTTTAGTGTGGGTCGAGACGTTGCCTGATTTGTGTGGTGTCCACTTTGTCTCCTTCGCCGCAGGTATTGCCCACGGAGTACCCCTTTGGGGCAGCCTCCTGTGGAACAGAGCCCTCAAGGGAAGGCAGGGGCAGATCATGGGCATTCCCCGCCATCCAAGGAGGCTTCCATGCATGCAGAGCCGGCACATGGCGCTCTGGTTCTGGGCTCACCCAAGGAATCGTCACGTCCTGCACATGCCTGCTTAACCTCACAACCGTATCAGGCCTCCCGCTTGACAGGGGCTGTGCCCTCTGGAAGTCAGCGGGGAGCAGCCCGTGGGTTTTGGACTTTTGTGACCACACAGATAGGTACATTCTTTTTTCTTCGCACGTTAGATTTCTTTGACGAGCCGCTAGCCCGATAGAATTTTACATCCTGCATCAGGCATATCGTTATCAGTTTTGTCCCTACACTCGGGCGAGTGGGGTCTTTGGGTGTGGACATTCGGTCTTTTTCAGTTCAATACAAATTTTGATCCGTATGATCTAGTTTTGTCGGACATTTAGGCTTAGCCATCCGATGGATGGTTGCTGTTTTGGTGTACCTCAGCGCGGTGACGACGACACTGAGGGTTAACCGAGGATGTACATGAATGGCCAGCCTATGGATGGTTGCTGTTGTGGTGTACCTCAGCGCGGTGACGACGACACTGAGGGTTAACCGAGGATGTACAAGGATGGTCAGCCTATGGATGGTTGCTGTTGTGGTGTACCTCAGCGCGGTGACGACGACACTGAGGGTTAACCGAGGATGTGCAGTGAACAATGTTCTCTTTACTCCGCAGTCTTTTAACCAAGGGTTGTAATTTTGGCTGTATGTTTGGCAAACCTACTCATGTTCCTAATGAGTTTTGATAACATTTCTCACCCAAGCGTTTGGGGGCGGGCTGATGAGGGCCACAAGGACACATCACCTCTGGGGGCCGCCGAACTCCGAGATCCCCTGACAGCTCTGTTAATGCTCATTTGAGACATTATCCGTGGCGCACGACGAGGACGTGCTGTAGGGGTCTTGCGTGAGGTTCCGTACAACCAGGATAGTGAAGGACTGGCGCCCGAGTGACGTACGGAGTATCTCCTTATACACATCATGTTGGACTTAACTTCCCCTCACGCCTGTGACATAAATCACCGCGCCACATTTGTCCCTTAGATATCAATCATAATATCAAGACTGTTGTCACCATCTAGCAGAGATTCATCAACAATAAAGCAGTATGGACAGTTCTAGACCTTTTCCCTTATCATTTAGTTTAGAAAAATCATGTAAAAACTGTATCCCATCTAAATAATTTTTTCTAACTCAGAAAATAACGCACTGACCACTATACACGGTGACAGTGAGATCCAGAAAATGCACCGACGGTGAGATGCTAGAAGTGCATCAGATGCGATTAACATCAAAAACGAAAAGTACTTCCTGTTGTTAATCCTAATTGTTCAAAAACTTTGTTATAAAAGTTTGTTTTTCCTACAAACGGAACAAAATTAGTGTCTCTATCATGATCCAGAATACTGGCAATACGTCTTTAAGGGATAGACTTAATCGCTAGTATACTGGCTAAACGTCTGTAAAGAGTTAATTACCCAATAGGTTTCGGTTTAGAGGACAGATCAACATCATGGAACAAGGGTAGTAACCCTTAAGTGCTTCGTTCTACTTCTGACTGAAGCCTGAGTCCAAGGAAACTCATTGCAGTGGTCGAACTCCATAGCACCGGTGAGGATCCTGAAATACTTTGGATAGATTTTCAACTCAAAATTTTGCCCAGGCCACTTTTTTTATTTATTTCCAACCGCCAAGGTATTTTTTATGTGTGCAAAAATACACAAGGGCATCCAATCTTACTACCCAGAGAACAGGGGGAATTACCAGAAGTCCAAGTGAAAAAATCCGAGCCTTCCCCTGGGCTTAAATCCGGGACCTCCAATACTAGACCAAGTAGCCTCCGTTTTTTCAAACTACCCATTACTTTACACACCCCCACGTACACATACATATATACACATATACACACAAAGTGTGTGTGTGTGTGTGTATATATATGTGTATCCGCCCAGCTTCAAGAACCAATCGTCTCCTCCAGACATTTATATAATTTAACAACTGAAAACATCAACATTCAGTCTGAACACAAAACTAACACATGTGCCTAGAACGTCACAAAACTAACACATGTGCCTAGAACATCACAAAACTAACACATGTGCCTAAAATGTCACACACAAAAACCACAATTCTCCAGCCTATGTGCATGATTTTATTGATGACACCATTCAGCTTGATTGTCATCTGCTACATATCATATAATACAAACATATTTTACATATTGCTATATGTGAGTCTGTTTTAACTCTTAATGGACAAGAAGCCACACCTGGTGGCTGTTGTTTTCTAGTGTTCATGGCCGTTAATCGGTATCTGGCAGGAAATTGTTAATGCCCCCCCCCCCCCATCTTTTATTTATCCTGATGGAATTTCTGTAAAATATCTCTTTTATGGCTTTGAATAAGAGATTCTGATGCAGCAGAAGTTAGTGAGCTTGCTTATCAAGGTGGTGGCTTGGGTTCTATTTGCAGCAGTTACAGGTTCATGTTATGCCCTCTGTTAGCTTCTGCGACTGGCCCAGCACAAAATAAGTACTAAACAATTGTTAGAATCATCTGAGAAATGCCTGAAAATGAAAGATGGTGAGCAAGTGAACTTGTGACCCTCACCTCAGCTTGCCACCAACTGAAACATTGGACACCTCTGTAACAGTGGAACACTTGTGCAGTATCTGCAGGTGCAATCGTGAAGAGAGAAAGGTATAGTGGAAACAGAGTCTACTGGTTGCCCTTGAGAAGTGAAGTCAGCCATCCCCGTGTAGGTTCCAGGGCCCCATTGTGGGGGACACTAGAACAGACCCACTACCTCCCCAACAAGCAAGACATAAGAGCCGACTAACTGAGAGTTTTCTCTGGAGTCAGAGTGCATCTGCCTAACTGGCAAGGATAACTAACTGCAGAAAAATAAGTCAGTAAAACTGATGTACACGCAAAACTGAGGCTCTGGCAAAAAGGCAAATGGATGAACAACCAGGACTTTCCACCATAGCTTACATCTGGTGAACAAAGAAGATAAAGAAGAAGTCAGCACCATGGTGTCAACTGGGACCTTCGACATGAGCAAGTATCTGTCACATGAGGGAGCCAGTGTCTACAAGAAAGTGGTCAATACTGTAACCATACACCAGCTGCCACCCAAAAAAGACATCTACACCCAGCAGGAAATTGCCTTTGTGTGACTGGGGGTCGTTGAGAGAAGTAAATACAGAACTCTGTTGACACCAATGGCGCATGGGGCAGATGATGTTGGACTCAGATTTGTAATCGACCAATCAGCACTCGATGGAGGATGTGGTCAAAATTATGCCGGCCACCTTTACTTACCCAGATTAACTGGTACCCACTAGCTGACATGAGAGCCAGTTTTAAAGAAATAAATTCTCATTCAATGTGGACTTAAACCCAAGACCTTCAGGTGGGCAAGTGAGCAGGTGGACTACATATGAAAAGCCAATGATGGTAACAATGTTCCCCATGTGGATTCCGGAGCCCCAGTGTGGGAAAAACAAGAATAGACCTATTGCCTTCTCAATATGCATTTCGTAAGAGTCAACTAATTAGTGGCTTTCTTCAAAGTTGTGCTTTTGCCTGGAAGGCAAGGAACCATCAGTCTGCAAACAAACAAGTCCGATCTGTCAAATGGATGTCCACCAAGCACTCAGGTTGTGGAACAAGACTTAAAGAGTCCACAGGTGGATGACCAACTAGAACTATCCGCTGGAGTTCAAAGCAGGTGAACAGAAAAAGAAGAGTAACAATGTGACCTACCAGCATATGCCTAAGATGCTGCTGTGAGACAAGACAGGATGGCTCTTCCCACAGAAAGTCTTAGTTGGGACAATACAGCTAATCACAAACAAACAGACACAAGGTCTGAGATAAGCCAAGTGCCTATGCTCCAGTGTAAGCTGAAAGGCAGAAGAGGAAGACAACAGGACATATACAGAGTTTATGTTGACTGACACTGTTAATCAGTTGTACCAGTAACTATAAGCACATTTTGATAAAACTGTTTTAATGATTGCTAATGTTTGCTCTTTTTTTCTTCTGAGTTCATCTGAAGATGTACATCTGTTGTGCTGTTATGCCCATTTACAAAATGTCTACAATATTTGCATCTTTTGGCTGAAACATCCAACTTCTAAAGGTATTTGTTGCCAAGGTTTGCCTTTTTAATGAAATGAAACAATTTATATTACAATTATACATTGGGAGAGTCATCACACGCGACTGTTTACCTGGCGCTCACCTCTTTAGTGGTCAGTGGCAACATGTAAGGTTACCAGCACACCAGCAGTTGTTCAACAAATACCAGCCCCAAAAAGATGCTGAAATTAATACTCCAACTGATGTACCCAGATTTCCTGTCCATGCTGTCTGAGAACACTGTGTGCCTGGATTGGCCTTGTCGTCTGCATACCAATAAACCCCATTCTCCAAAGCCGATAAAACAAATGATCATCATCATTTATGATACAGTAAACAGACTGACTGATCAGCACTTATAGAAAGAAGATGAGAGATAAAAGGATACATCAGACAACATAACAATCAAACATTACAGTTATCATACCTGGAATCATGCCTGTTAAATCTAAATTAGGACAGCGCCTTGCCACGGGAACAACTGGACACCTCTAAATAAGGTGGCATGGTTAGCCAGGTCTGTCATACACCTTGAACTGATATCTATCTAATAGACAGAATTCTCCATTTTAAACCATAAAAGTTAAAAGCAGCACCATAGATACAGAAGTTTTGTTAACCAACCACAGGTGAAAAGACAAATATACTTATAACTACATCAGTCTGTACCGTTGTGTCTAGTATATAATACTAATTCTTTTCTATGACTGCCAATCACAATGTATCTATCTGTTCATTATATGCTGTTTCTGCAGCCTCAATGGGAGGATATTTGAGTTTGAGAATTGAGGGCCGCATGGCTAGTGCTGTCACCATGGACTGTGCAGGTCAGGATGTTATTTCTGTCAACCACATCTCTGCCATGACCGCCTGTGCTTACCACCTTTGCAGTGTAGGCAGCTGGTGTGGTGTCTTTGAGCCTGAGGTAAAAAGGACCGCATGGCTAGTGCAGTCACTCCCCACTGTGCAGGTTAGGATTTTATTTTTGCCACTGCCAGAAAAAATCCACAACCTTACCAAGGATTAAAACTGGGTCTCCCGTATGAAAGTACAGTGTTCTTAACCATTAGACTAGCCACTTCTCAAATATGTGACCAATGTACACAAACATATAAGTACACACAAATCTATAAACATGTTAAGTACTTAAAATCTATAAATATATATAAGTTCATAACACTGACAACTCAATAATGACATTAACAAATACACTCTGTACTTTGCCTTGCTGCTGAATTTTTTTCATTATGTGTAGCCTGCCATTTGTAACAATCAAATATGTACATATAACTGAAGGAACAGTTACATGAGATGTTACTGCAAATCAGCAAGCAGTGTCAACAATGTATAACTGTTTTATGAACATTAAAAATATAGAAATGCCATAAGACAGTATGTGTGTGTTGTTTTATTTTAAACTGAGATATATAGGTGACATTTACTGTACATTTGACAGACAATCTAGAATATCTTTATATCGGAACCCACAGGGACATAAGAAAAAGGCAGAGCTAAAAAACATACAGAGAAAAGAGCTAGAGAGGGAGTTTAAAAAGATAGGGAGGATACAAGGTAAGCTGCTCACAAAAGCAAAAGATGGTTGAGGGCCTATGCTCCAGTGGGAGATAGAGGGCAGAACAAGAACAACAACAAACAATCATGTTTGACAAGAACAACAACAAACAATAATGTTTGACAAGAACAACAACAAACAATTATGTTTGTCGTACCATAGTTACAACTTGTATGCAAAGATTAATTAGCCTAGCTATGCCAAGTATTCAGCCAAACTTTACAAATAGTTACACGCAAAAACTGTTTATTGGCAACAGACATTTGAACATATCACATAAAGTACCAATCTTGCCCCATGGACTCCCCCCCCCCCCCCCCCAATGAAATGACTAAATCGCACATCAGATACGCCAACACTGAAGATGAAATGACTAAATCGCACATCAGTTACGCCAACATTGAAGATGAAATGACTAAATCGCACATCAGTTACGCCAACATTGAAGATGAAATGACTAAATCGCACATCAGTTACGCCAACATTGAAGATGAAATGACTAAATCGCACATTAGTTACACCAACATTGAAAATGAAATGACTAAATCACACATTCTAACACTGAATCCTAAGTCCATAAACAACGCATTAGTCATAATACGCATCAATACAATGGTGATTGTTGGCATGCAAACAGACTATGTGAAATGTACATACATCGATTATTTGAAATCCTATTCACCTCTTCCCGGTAGAAAAAAACACAAATATTTCATAAATAAAATACATAAACAAAATGGTTCAGAACAAATGCAATTTCTGACTGGAAAAACATAATTTTCATAATTCTAAACAAAAATCATAACATGTTTCTGTCAAAGCAAGCCACCATACGTTGAATAACTATACAATTAGCTGCATGTCCTTTAGAGTATGTTGCAGAACCAATCCCAGCATTCTGTAGCTTCTGCGGTTTTTCTAGGCACATTTACATTCAGTAGTTTGTCATTTGAACTAAAACCAAGCATAACCTGGACCTTTTGTTCACCACTAGATTAGCAATTCTGCAGACTGTCAGTGACCGCCCTACATCATCACAGTCACGTAACACTGTGTCGTCGGGTCCCCAGTTGCCACTGAATGTCTCATCAGCTCCTTCTACCTCTCTCAGTGACCGCCCTACATCAGCAGTCACTTAACACTGTGTCATTGGGTCCACAGTTGCCAATGAATGTCTCATCAGCTCCTTCTACCTCTCTCAGTGACCGCCCTACATCATCACAGTCACTTAACACTGTGTCATTGGGTCCCCAGTTGCCAATGAATGTCTGATCAGCTCCTTCCACCTCTCAGTGACCGCCCTACATCATCACAGTCACGTAACACTGTGTCGTCGGGTCACCAGTTGCCAATGAATGTCTGATCAGCTCCTTCTACCTCTCTCAGTGACCGCCCTACATCATCACAGTCACTTAACACTGTGTCGTCGGGTCACCAGTTGCCAATGAATGCCTCATCAGCTCCTTCCACCTCTGCCAGTCGGCTGCAATGTTTGCATGTTTGAGGCCAGTGAAGTAAGCCACATTCAGTACCCAGATCTTTCTTTGTCTACTGAACCCTGCAGTACTTGATAGGTTGGTAGATCCTGCCGCTTGCTTGTTTGTCTTGTCACTGTTGTTAACACAGACTCACAGTTTGTCTTGAAAGGCTGGTAGATCCTGCCGCTTGCTTGTCTGTCTTGTCACTGTTGTTAACACAGACTCACAGTTTGTCTTGAAAGGCTGGTAGATCCTGCCGCTTGCTTGTCTGTCTTGTCACTGTTGTTAACACAGACTCACAGTTTGTCTTGAAAGGCTGGTAGATCCTGCTGCTTGCTTGTCTGTCTTGTCACTGTTGTTAACACAGACTCACAGTTTGTCTTGAAAGGCTGGTAGATCCTGCCGCTTGCTTGTCCGTCTGTCTTGTCACTGTTGTTAACACAGACTCACAGTTTGTCTTGAAAGGCTGGTAGATCCTGCCGCTTGCTTGTCTGTCTGTCTTGTCACTGTTGTTAACACAGACTCACAGTTTGTCTTGAAAGGCTGGTAGATCCTGCCGCTTGCTTGTCTGTCTGTCTTGTCACTGTTGTTAACACAGACTCACAGTTTGTTTTGAAAGGCTGGTAGATGCTACCTCTTGCTTGTCTGTCTTGTCACTGTTGTTAACACAGACTCACAGGTTGTCAATGTGCTCAGTGATGATCAGAAGATCATCATTCGTGAAGCAGCCTCTGTATCTAGTATCCTCCTTCTTTGTTCACCGGCTGTAAGCTCTAGCAGAAAGTCCTGGTTGTTCGTCTAGCTGAACTCTGGCTTCGTAGCTTTGTCCTGAGTTGTGCATGTATTTGAGTTTTAATGGCTTATTTGTGAGCAGCAGGTTGTTTCTTGCCTCTCGAGCAGATGCGACTGCGGAGGAAGCCCCCCAATTAGTCTACTCTAACAACATGCTTCTTGGGGAGGCAGTGGGTCTATTTTTGATGTCCTCAGAATGGGGGGGTCCGGGAAAGCTTCTTTCAAAAAGAGTTGTATTTTCCTTGCATGCTTGGCTATTTACCCTATATATCAGATACCTGGCTCAAGAGTCTGGAAAGTATTTTGCTACAGTAAAAGTTACACAGGTGTAAAAAAAAAAAAAATGTGGTTTGTTTGGCAGAGCACATGTCATGATAATAATAAGATATTTACATATACATGGACTGGGATAAGATCAACATAATATATTTAAAGACTGGCATGAAAATAATATCTGAAGACATAGACATAAACCATATCATTGATCAAAGGACTAACATTGATGGTACTAGCTAGTGCCAGTTTAAACTGTGAGAAGGCACTTTGTGTGACATGACAGACAGAAATGTTATGTTGGATTAGCACACTCCAGCCAGGCAAGTATAGGAATGCAAGTCTATGGTCATCGTCAAGCGTCCGAGATTGTTTGAGGTGTCCCGTTCTGTACGTCTAGCTAAAAGAAGGACAAATAGTTGAGGGCAGCAAAACTTTAGTAGCTCCTGATTGTCAAGGCAATGACAGTGCTAGAGATTGTGGTAGTAATGCATAGGAAGACTGTGAAATAACACAAGCATCAACAACTACTACACTACTTTGTTTTACTAGCAGGTGAGTAAATAGAGGGGGAACCCTTAAGGACATAGAAACATAATATACACGTATATATTGTTTCTTTGGCCTAAAAGTTTCATTTTCTCCTGTTTACTTATGTGTATTACGTGTAACACAACAGAACCAACCAATCAAATCTTTTTCTCAAATGCTTCTTGTTTTCTGGACACAGCATTATGGTCCTAGACGCTTATAATTGTTGTTGTGTTCGTTATTTGACCTATGCTTGGTTAATATCAATTTCTCTAACCTATGGTGCCATTTCAATGGTTTGAGACCAATTTTGTCCGTGTCCCGTAGCTGTAGATTTCAAGCTGTATGACAGACATGGCTATTTTTTTTTAAGGGTGCCTAGTTAGTCACGTATCTTAGTACACTTGTTTCCATAGCGAGTTGAGTTTCTCATCTGGAGGTGAAAGGTTCGAATACCAGCCCATTAACTATAGCTTTCTAATTTTATATTCCCTAGTGTGTGCTTCTATCTTTCTACTACTTTTTACAAGTTCCAGTCAATTCATTGTCAGTTTTGTTTAGTTTATATATATATATAATGCTAGTGGGTGACATAGGCATCACTAAGGATGAGTATTTAGTTTTCTATTCAAACAAATGGCAGTGATCTCAAGAAAAACATTCACAAATGTCACTAGAATCCAAGTGTCAATGCCCACTGTTTGGCAGCTTTGGTAGCACGGTGACTTGCAACACTGTCTGCCGGCCATGTGTTTGCATCTCCCACTGATGCAGACTGAAGATCCCACCAGATAATGGTAGGATCTAGACCGTGTAAAACTCCACCACATAATGATGTGATTTAGATTGTGTAACGCCCCTACTTCATAATGGTGTGATCTAGACTGTAAAGTCCCACCACCTAATGATGTGATCTAGCAGAAATGAAGACCAATCACCTTTGCAAAATCACCCTACAATGAATGATGGGATCTATGATCTAGTATGTGTGAAGCCCACTTCCTCCACATCCCTACAGCAGCATCCACTTTGTGATTATTACTCTACCACCTTCTGCTGTATTCACGTCAACAAAGAAGGGTCCGTACTTCAGTTATACAATGCACATATTTTATACACAAAGTTGTCTATGCATCAATGCAAGTTTATACAGCTGCAAATTTCTAACCTGCATTATTTTCCATCAAATCATTCAATATTCTTCTGTACATGTCTCCAAATACACAAAATGTTTACAAGCAGCAAAATCCTTAAGCTTTGTGTACATTTAGAACCAACTACACATTTCTATACGTCTCACTGGTTGTGAAAAATTTACCCCAGCTGCAAAGATTCTTTTTTTCGTTCACCTGAAGATGTGAAGCATTACAACATGGCTGCGCTGTTTGCGCTTTTCTGCCGACACATCCGACTTCTGCAGGCATTTACTGTCTGGGTTAGCCTTCCTGGACAATGATTGTATGTATGTAAGTACTACATAAAGATGGATAATTTTTAGCATGTTTTATACAAGTAGGTGTCTAATGAAAACCTTGAAAAGGTGTGATAGAAATTACAGTAGTGATGCCATTGTCTTGTAACCTGTTGATATTTTTGAGAATCTCAAGTGCGTTAAGTACGTAACATCACAGTGCATACGAACATGGTGACATCATAATGACAGTTTAAAGATGGCCACCACACTGTTGACATGCACTAAAGAGGAGAAGTGTTCTGATATATTCATTTTTGTATGGTGTAGAGGGTAAAACCTAAAGAAATTCATTGGTGAAGCTCCCTCATGCGTAAGACTAATCCATGAAACTGGAAATGTAATATATGCATCAATTTCATAATGCCATTTGGTTATATACATTCAGTGCAAGCTCTCCATGTGTGTACGCTGAAAAGTTGGAAACTTATTCTGTCCGCAAGTTTTGGTTATTCTAAGTACCTTTAAACTCACTATATGGATGCATTTTCGTAAAAATGTTTGGTCATACACATTCTGTGCAAGATCTCCAAAAGTCTACTCCACAAAGTTGCACTTATTTTATTCAAAAGTTTAATATATGTGAGTATTATTCCGGTGTTTCTACACAACAGCAGCCATTTCTGCACACTTCTATTCGGTAAAGTTTGTGAACATCCCAGAAAGATCTGTGAACTCAGTAGCCTGTGGACCCAGCATGCCGAACATGTCAGTGAACTCTTCTTGCTGCTGAGGATGTTGCTGTTGCTGCTGGGAGGAAGTGTCTGCAGTCTGCCACTGCTGTGACCACATTGTCCCTGAAGAAACAATTTTATCAACATTAGCCTTTCAGGAAGAAAAAAAACCTAGATATTCTCTCTCTCTTTCACACACACAGACACACAGAGACTGGGGTTACTTGTCTGCTGACAAGTTGGAGTTACAATTTTATCCTATTATAGATGAATGGTGTCTAGTTCGGATGAAATGTTTTTTTCATGGACTACATTTTTTTTTTAAATCTTGGCCATGTTAAAATCAGTCTCATTATTCAATGGTCAAACTGTGTGTGTGTGCGTGCATATGTGTGTGCGCCTGCACCCATGCACACTATGCAACATACTTAAGATAATATTGGAACTAAAAGAGTAGAGGACGACAGATTAAACAAGACATTAAGTTATCCCTACATCTGAGATTAGACAGGCCACATTGAATTCATGAATAATATTGCATATATATGTATTCTAAGATGACAGAAAGGTTAGGAGGAGTCCCCTAAGACCTGGGATGGAAGAGCACATTTGGAATGATATAAACCTAATCCTAGAATGAGGAAATGCTACCTAAAAACATAATATCACAGCAGGGCAGGCCAGGCCCTTAGCCTTGGCTGGCAGATGATCTACACGGAAGCTCTGGCAAGTGGTCAGACAAATCACTGTTCTTCTCATCTAGCAGCTTCTGCAGCAAACTGTTTTCCAAATGTATTTGTGTTACATTTTCTCTGGAGATAACAAAGCAGAAAGGTAGAGATGTGATCATGCTGCCTGGGAAACACATGGTCTCTGCAGTTCTGCCTTGGTTCTGTACTACAGAGAGGTGGGATTCAATCTCTGGCTTTAACTGGCATAGCCATGAGCTGTTATTCCCACAGCATACTGAACACTATCGTCTGAATTCCTGACCCCTCACACAAACACTGACCCTCAACTACAAAACAATTAGCCTACCTGCTGGGTTGGCTGCAGGACTGACTGTACTGTAATGCCCAATGCTGACAGCTGCTGCCCCATAGTCTGCACCATTCTGAAGACAGACAACATCATTACAGTGACAACATTTACTAAAAGACAATTTTTTTAATACAAACAAAAAAGGTTAATAATACATGGAACGAGTTAACCCTGTCGTCCCGAGAAGCTGCAAAACCGACATTTGCTGATAGGACAAAATCCCCATAAATGTCACAGTAAAGTGTTCACGGGACGCACAGTTAATACCACTGGCTGAGTGTGCACCTGCGCACACGAAGGTTTATGGCGTCAGGCTGTGAAACATATTAACTAAAAATAGCTTGGGGTATGTCTTTCAAACCAAATGGGTTTTTAAAGCCAAACTGAGGTCAGTTTTCCCGGAAACCTCAGTGCTAGAGGTTGTGGCGTAGGTCACCTGATTACTAATATTCTTTAGCCACCGGGGAAATGTATTCCATTTAATGCTTCAGTCGGTCTATGTTGATTGATTACTTCCTTTATATATCTTTATATATTTTGAGGGAGGAGGCAGGGGAGTATGTATGCAACAAACTTTTTTTAAATGTATTAGTGACCTGTGCAAAACTGTTGCTTTTTAACGTGTTTTATGCATTTTTCCTTGTGGTTTTGACACCCATTTTTCAAGCATTACGGGTTAAGTGCCAACATCACTCTGCACCGACATTTGCATTAGCCCTCCAATAAGATTGGCAATCATTTTCTACCCATCCTGTCTCTCCTCTGAGTGTGATGTCGGCCAGATCCAGTGGTGCTGCACTGCGCTCTCCAGATAATAATGATTATGTTCACCTTCTCCCAAAGATCACTGATCACATCTAGCTTTTCATGCAGTAGTAATTCACTACATAGTGGTGCAGAACCAGTCCATCTGTTTGCCTGTTTATTTCCCAACACACCAGCATTGCCCAGAGAACAGATTCAAACCATGCTATGTGAGTAATAATAAAAACAGATTATTAAACCAATTAGCACCTGACAGGTGATGCAGTCAGTATCACATTAGTTGCTTCACTGCTGCAGCTATCGACAGTCTACATTTATCCAAATAATTGAATCTCTCTTTCCAGTTGGTGACTCCAAGTGTCCGTAGACCTGCCTAGATATTATCTGTCTTCTTGGTCTCCCTCACGGTCTACTCCCATCCAACTTCCATGTGTAGTTTTTCTTGTTTATAGATTTTATGCTGAAGATAATGGATTCTTTACATTTATCTGTTCATTTCTTTTGAGCAATACTGACTTTGGCAAAATGCTTAGCAAAAGCTTTTCAAGCTTTTTATATAGACAATTCAGCAGCTGGTTGATGGTGTGGTCAAACATCACTCCAGATACCTTTATTTCCCAGGACATTTCCTGATACCTACTTCAGACTGGGTTGACCTGGCAATGTTTATAACATAGCTCAGTGTTATTTTTTATACTCATTATATTTAACTGAAAAACAAATTAACGAACGACTGTCGACAGAACACCTCTATAACTTACATCAGTTCGCGTAAATGCACCATGATGCGTCCAACCATTTGCTGTATTCTGTGCGGGACTGCGCCTCATTCCCAGACCAGCCATGGCCTGTGGTGGGGTGATGGAGGGTTGGGCTGCATATTTCATCGTCCCCGCAGTCTGGTAGCCAGCGTAGACCTCTTGCTGCATGGCAGAGTGCTGGCCCATGTGGTACATGTCCGTCGTGTAGTCTGGGGGCTTGCCGGCACTTCCTGCCGCACCTAGCATAAAAGAATGCAAAATATTGGCGCTGTGATTTCCATAGGGAAAAAACATTATGTCAGCTGGTTCTTATTTTTGAGAATGCTCAAACACTACTGCTTCTTCTTCAGCATTCTCAGCCCATGCTGAATTTATCACCTACCTCTCTCCATCTGTGTGACTGACCTTTTCATTCTCTTGGTGAGCCTAAAGGTTTGTGGGGCTGCCTTATACTATTTCTTCTCTGCCTCCTTGGTCTGCTCAAAGTATTGGTAAAAATTACTCTGCCATTACTGGGATTGAACCCAGAGAAATGTCTTGGCAAGCCACAGTAGCTAACAACTATACTAACGTGGCACCTGGGAAGTGAGATTTAGCACATTATTAAACTTTTTCAGCCCCAAGTAGATTTTTGATTTAGTACAATAGTTAACTTTTTCAGCCCAAAATAGATTTCTGATTTAGTACAATAGTTAACCTTTTCAGCCCAAAATAGATTTCTGATTCAGTACAATAGTTAACTTTTTCAGCCCAAAATAGATTTCTGATTTGGTACAATAGTTAACTTGTTCAGCCCCAAGAGCTCTGTAGACCTCTGCTTAAAAAAAAAACACTGCTTGGTTGTGACTGAATTAAACAGACACCATAAGATAAAAGTAGTTCCAGCTATTAATTATATCAATTGTCACCCTAAGTATCATCATCAAGTGCCTTGCCGACTGGCATAGGCGACCATGCCCCTACCACAACATACAATCTCCAACAGCCTTTTAAGTATTCTTCTGTACAACGACATTTCCGAGGCCTCGAGACATTGACTGGCTTGTTTACTATTGTCCAGGATTGAGAGTCATACATTAAAACTGGCTCTACACTAATATATGATTATAATAATTATATACAAAGGGGTTTTAATATATGAATTACTTACGATAGAAGACAACAGAGTATTGATATTATCTTTGGAATGACAGGGGAATAAATGAGTTGTTTGTCTGCCTGGTCATTAGAGAATGGTCATCATCATCATGTAGCAGGTCCTTTGCAGAACATCGCTTCCACTGTGGTCTGCCTGATTGAAACAGTCTCTCACAGTTCTCCCAAAACGTGCACTATCATATTCAAGCAGTCACTTGTATCCTGTGCCCATCTTCCTGGTACCACATCTTCTGCTATTATTGTTTGCAATCCGCCATGGCGCTAGATATGACCACAAAATATTTCAATTTCTGAGGCAAGATGCTGCTCATTATCTTCTCTGATGTTCAGATAGACAATGGTATATTCTCTTTTATTTTATACTAAAATTTATTTCTATACTGAGCTGACAATGAATGAAAAGCCATGGAAATGAGATGTCTGAAAAGGACGGCACAAGTGATCAGAAGAGATAAAACAAGGAGAAGGTCATAACAGAAAAAGTCGGTACATAACCAATTCAAAATTACATTCAAAGACAGCAAATCAAAAAGTAAGCCAACTCAGAGAGAATGCCTGTAAAGCCATATGATACAAGGTATACACTAAAAGAGGAGAATTTACGGAACACAAGGCAGACCACGAACAAGATGGAAAGATAAAATCAGAGAAACTCTACAACAGCACAATGTCTCTATGGTCGAGGTGGCCAGATGAGCAAGGAAGCAGAACATTAGATCTCCTTCGACATCTGCAGCGGTAAAAGTGGAAGTGAAGAAAAAGAATCAATCAAATTTACTTGGATGATCTGTATATTAGAATAAAACAAGCATGGAGCATTTACTATAAATGTCGATATGTCACAATGACAACAACACTGAATGACAACCCTCCTAAGTAGAGAGCAGAATGAGAAAAGGACAATACCCTACCTAAGCCCATAGGGTCGGGCTGCATGGTTCTGGCAGCAGCTGAGTACGAAGGAATGCTAGCCATGGCTGCATCTGACGCTGGATCTGCCTGGTTGTGAATGGGTGTGATCTGGCCTTGCTGAGAGCTTCTGAAACAAATGATGAACAAAATGTCATCTTCCGAACTTGATATCGCTGCTATTGTTAAACTGATAGTTGAGTCATGTCATCTTCCCAACTTGATATCGCTGCTATTGTTAAACTGATAGTTGAGTCATGTCATCTTCACAACTTGATATCGCTGCTATTGTTAAACTGATAGTTGAGTCATGTCATCTTCCCAACTTGATATCGCTGCTATTGTTAAACAGATAGTTGAGTCATGTCATCTTCACAACTTGATATCGCTGCTATTGTTAAACAGATAGTTGAGTCATGTCATCTTCACAACTTGATATCGCTGCTATTGTTAAACAGATAGTTGAGTCATGTCATCTTCACAACTTGATATCGCTGCTATTGTTAAACTGATAGTTGAGTCATGTCATCTTCACAACTTGATATCGCTGCTATTGTTAAACTGATAGTTGAGTCATGTCATCTTCACAACTTGATATCGCTGCTATTGTTAAACTGATAGTTGAGTCATGTCATCTTCACAACTTGATATCGCAGCTATTGTTAAACAGATAGTTGAGTCATGTCATCTTCACAACTTGATATCGCTGCTATTGTTAAACAGATAGTTGAGTCATGTCATCTTCACAACTTGATATCGCTGCTATTGTTAAACAGATAGTTGAGTCATGTCATCTTCACAACTTGATATCGCTGCTATTGTTAAACAGATAGTTGAGTCATGTCATCTTCACAACTTGACATCGCTGCTATTGTTAAACAGATAGTTGAGTCATGTCATCTTCACAACTTGATTTCGCTGCTATTGTTAAACAGATAGTTGAGTCATGTCATCTTCACAACTTGATTTCGCTGCTATTGTTAAACAGATAGTTGAGTCATGTCATCGTCACAACTTGATATCGCTGCTATTGTTAAACTGATAGCTGAGTCAGGAGTTGAACATAATTGCTATGTGAGCTGGAAGAATAAGAGATGTAGATCTGATTTTTTAAGGTTTTATCTTTTCTGTGCAAGTTCCAGAGGCCCATTTTGTGGGGGGAAATAATAAACAGATCCATTGCCCTCCTGAACCAGCATGTCGCAAGAGGCGACTATTAGGGATTTACTGAAATCAGATGTACTGGGCCAAAAAGTGTAGTATCGTAGGCTAGCTGTAAACCGCAACACAAACTGACAACCTCCCTTTTGAGGATAAACACAAAAGCTTATGAGTGAGACAGCCAACCTTCCAACAACAATCTCTGGTCACCCCTTACAACATGGACGGCAGGTTATATACTGTCATTGGGTTTCTTCGTTTCCTTGTGAGTGACATTAACATGTTCAATTAAGATAAGGAAGCACTCACTTGACTAGAGTATTGGTGCACACAATGTACTCCACTTCGTCTGTGTATGGATTCTGGAAGCTGAAGCTGCTTGTCCGCAGCCAAACCCAGTCCAGGTTCGAGGCACGGAACCTATACATCATTGACATCACTTGGCCTTTTAGTTTCAGCACTAGGGAAGGAAGCAAAAACCCAATCATTTATGAAAAATATAAAATATGTTAACTAAATAGTGGTTCTGAAGAATTAGAACGCTTCAAAATTCTAACAACTTCAAACCTGAACAAAATTTTCAAGCATATTTTGCCTCCAAACTTGAACGCCACCTTGGAAACCGAATGTCTTTCAGTAGCCAGCCATGAGCTACAACACGGAGCCACAGATGCTTCAGTCTGTTTTTAATGCGCTGTGCTAAACAAATCCTTCTTGGCTTGTCATCTCCTACAATCTTTGCAGCTAATTTGACTAATTTTGCTTATTATTTTTTCTTCTATAAAACAGTGAATTAGTTACTGGGACAATTAGTAGAAGTACTTTAGAGTGGCTGCTGCTTTGGAGAGCTGAGCGCGCATGGGTATGCCTAATGTGCAGTGACATCAAGTGTGATAAAACATAAAATAACATCTTGTAGGAAGTCGGCAGTCCGAAACCCAAGTTCAAGGTGTTTCCTTTGTGCCAAAGAACTGTATGGCTGTTGGGTGAACAGTCGTTAACGAAGGCAGGCAGGTCGTTGTAGGGGCGACGCCTGCTGGTGGATGTAATGACCTAAATCCCTTCCCCAGCTAATAATGAGGGTACTGCTGGGGTGACCGTTTATTAACCCCATATAATGCTTCAGGTCAAAATGGACGCTAGGCACGGCCACCTTTTTTTCCCCTGCCAGACGGTGGCCATTGCATTTTTGCTCCATTTGTAGACTGGAAGGTTATAGTTTTGTCGCCCAGCTTCTGAGCTGAGTGCATGGCGTTACACTGTGAGCTACGTGTATTTTTCGTTGGCACAGGAGCGGAGCAACTATGGGGTGACCCGTTTGCTATGAACCTGAAACTAGGATTACCAGATTACCAGCTACGGCTGGTTTAAAAAAAATGTAGTGTTGAACAACAAATAAAGAGAGAAGTTGTTAGAGCAACCGTTACCATTTTTAAAAAACTTATCGCTTACAACATGAAAGTGGTATCCTCGTATGCATGCTAATTCAGAGTTTTTGGGGCCCTAGAACAGATTAGTTTCCGTTATTTCAACTTGAACAATTTAGAATTTAGTTACTGTCTCAGAATGGATTATGTTCCAATTCTGAGGTATCGCTGTAATATGCAGGGGGACGTAACAATATCTCACCCTGTTCAAAGGTCTCCTTCATGTGGGTCTGGTCTTCTGGGTGGTAGAACTCAAAGGCAAGTTTACCAAGCAGTTCCTGTGGTTGGTACCCTAGCACAGGGGTCACCCTGGAGGACATAAACGAACAAACATACATGCTAGTAAAACTGTCAGAATGTGTTTCTGGCAAGTGTTCTCAACAAACTTATGCTTCAACAGGTTTACTGGATGCAAGGAGAGATCATAGCGTTAAGTGTCTATTCAGAGTCTACATGCGAATGCTGGCACTGTTGTCGATGTCGACACCTGTCTTCCCAGATGACAGTTATAGTGTGCTGTGGGTGCTACAGTGTGCTGTGGGTGCTACAGTGTGCTGTGGGTGCTACAGTGTGCTGTGGGTGCTACAGTGTGATGTGGGTGCTACAGTGTGCTGTGGGTGCTAGTGTGCTGTGGGTGCTACAGTGTGCTGTAGGTGCTACAGTGTGCTGTGGGTGCTACAGTGTGCTGTGGGTGCTACAGTGTGCTGTGGGTACTATAGTGTGCTGTGCGTGCTATAGTGTGCTGTGGGTGCTACAGTGTGCTGTGGGTGCTATAGTGTGCTGTGGGTGCTACAGTGTGCTGTGGGTGCTATAGTGTGCTCTGGGTGCTATAGAGAGGCAAGAGAACAACAGCTTATGGTGATGGCCACTCTGACTAGCAAGACCCGTCCAAATATAGAAAAGTTTTCCACAATCTGAGCATGGGATTTCAGGACAGTTGCCATCACATGTATATAGTAAGTTTCTTCTCAGACACTCGGCTTTCTGCAATCTTTTCGTCTTTTATTCTCATTCACTTTTTGATTTTTTAAAGTCCGCACAACATGGTCCATAACATTTCGTTCCCGCGAATTTACATCAATACCTGTATCATTCATGTCCCACTTGCACACATTTATATATCGTATCACAGGCCTGCCTCAATATTTTCTGTATTTCGCCCCAGAGGATGTCCATAGGGACTCTACCATACTGTTTTCTCCAAGTGTGGCCCAGCCACTGAGCCTTTAGAGACTGAGCATTAAGAAAACTGTTGTGACACAAGGAATACATACAGAGATATATGTACAGAAAAAAACAAAAGAATCCTTTAATCACTACTAGTGTAATCAGTACATAATAAGTCATATTTGTACAGATAAATCAACACTTGATGCCTGATATGGTCAACATAACGCCAGCCATCTTTCCTTCCTAGGACATTTTCTGGTACCTATTATAGACCAGGCCAATCTGGATGCCAAGGTCAGTTATTTTTTTTTTAAATCAGTCCATGGGAGAATTTTAACTCAAGGTCTACTTGTGTGTGGGCGATGTTGTGTCTAATATATATATGTGTGTGTGTGTGAGATGTGTGTATTGTGTATGTGATGTGTGTGTAATGCATGTGCTGTGTGCATTTATAACTTTATAATAAATCTAAATTGATTAAATTAATAAAAATGCCAGGTCTATTTGTGTGTGGGTGATGTGTGTCTAATGTGTGTGTGTGTGAGAGAGATGTGTGTGTAATGCATGTGCTGTGTGCAATGTGTATGTATAACTCTTTATAATAAATCTAAATTGATTAAATTAATAAAAATGCCAGGTCTATTTGTGTGTGGGTAATGTTGTGTGTCTGATATATGTGTGTGAGTATTGTAAATGTGATGTGTGTAATGCATGTGCCGTGTGCAATGTGTATGTATAACTTTATAATAAATCCAAATTGATTAAATTAATAAAAATGCTTGACCGAAAATAAAATTAACCCATGGCTGTTGAAGCAAGAAAACAACAAAACAAAAAAGACTGACATATGCCTAAAACTGAACTGATAGAATGCTTCCTTAAAAAGAAAGATAGTGATGTGTTTGTCTGCACATCTATTAGTTCAGAAGGAAACAGACAATCTGGCATAAATATTTATGGGATAACAGTATTCTTTTTTCGGTTACTGTAAAATCTGATCCTGATTGACGTATGCCTAAAACTGAACTGATAGAATACTTCCTTAAAAAGAAAGATAGTCATGTGTTTGCACATCTATTACTTCAGAAGGAAACAGACAATCTGGCATAAATATTTATGGGATAAGAGTATTCTTCATTCGGTTACTGTAAAATCTGATCCTGATAGAATCGCCACTGACCTTTGATCTACAAATGTGAACTTGCCGTCAATGCTGTGCCGGGATATAAACTCAGTGGGAGGGTTTGGCCCCATGATGTCACTGCAGTTTGGGGTGTTGGTGACTTGAAGGCGACCAATGGCAACCAGACAGCAGTGACTTCCTCCTTCATCTGAGTCACCCCGATCTATCTGTACACCCGCTGTGGACACGTCCAAGGAAAAACATTAGCCAATATCTATCTAAACAGGTTTAGCTGATGATTCATTAGATATTATAGCTTCCCCATGTGGGTTCTGAGGCCCCATTTTCCGCTGGGGTGGGTAGGGGTACAGACCAGCTGCCTCCCTATGGAGCTTGTCCTATAAAAAAAAAGTGACTAATTAGGGATTTTCCCTTCAAAGTCGCAGCACATCTGCCGGAGAGGCAAGGAACCAACATTAACAATCAGAAAAACAGATCTGTAAAACCGATGTGTACACAAAATTACAGTTCTACAATAAGATTAAAGCCGAGAAGTGGACAAACAACTTTAATTTTCTGCCAGAGTTCACAGCTGGTAAACACTAGGAACAAGAAGAAAAAGATTACATGCTACAGAATGCTAAATAAATCAACACGTGTTTGGTTCAAATTAGCCAAACATTCAGGTACGTCTTCTAGATTTTTGTTCATACACCAATTATCTGTCAATCATTATAATAATGTTCCATCACCCAGCTAGCGAGCTGAGTGCTTGGTGCGACACTGTAAGTTAAAAATTTCAGTATGAACAGGAAGAAGCAATGGTAATATAGTATTAAATAAATGCTTTCCACCCAAGTGAAAAGCTCTGGGAAAAAAAACACTCACAAGCGGGTGGCCAGTTCTTGACATATCCGGTAATGTGTACGACAGCATAATGATGACCATCCGATGCCGGACCTAGTGTGTTTCTCTGGCGCATGCGTACTGTATGGTTTGCTGTCATGGGATCTGACTGAACATTTCCCATGCGTAACCGACATATAAAGCCCCGACGTGATCCCATACAAAGACGCACTGATGCTGTAAATGAAACAGTCGCATAAAAATTAAATTGGTTGGGGCAAACAAACAAACAAAAACACAATTTCCACAAATTTATGAGCATTCAACTATAACACAAATCATCACGCTGCAGTTCCTTCAAGAATATTGTTTCGTTTGTGGCCTGCTGGAAAAGCTGTCATTTGCCAATTCTTCTGCCTAATGTTGTCATGCCTAATAAAGTATGTTTTCAGCTGGAACTGCTCTTCTTCTTCTTCTGCCTTTCTATCCCCCAATGGAGCATAGGCCCTCAACCAACTCACGCCAAGTCGTAATAAAGTATGTTTTCAGCTGGAACTCCTTTTCTTCTTCTGCCTTTCTATCCCCCAATGGAGCATAGGCCCTCAACCAACTCACACCAAGTCGTAATAAAGTATGTTTTCAGCTGGAACATGGCACAACAGAGTCTTCTCCTGTAGATTTACCGGCTGTAAACTGCGGCTGAAAGTTCTGGGTGTTCTTCTACCACCAGACTTTAGTCTTGTTACAGAACGTGAGTTTTGCGTGCACATCCATTTCTCACATGTGGCTTATTTGTATGCAGACTCTTAATTTCTTGACACTCAGGCAGATGTTCTTGGCTTCAAAGTAAGCCCCTAAATTGCCAGCACTTACGACATGCTTGATAGGGAGGTTTGGGTCTCCTCTTGTTTTCCCCAAAATGAGTCCTTGGAGCCTACACAGCGAATTGATATAAACACATTCTTTATATAGTATTTTGATGATTTCCTGCAGCTTTCCACATCTAAACTAGTGAAACAATCTTTCTGCTTGTTTTGGTTAAAACCTAGACCATAATACTTTCCCGGGCCAAACTTTTTGTATCCTACCGTGTCATCAAAAGTTATGAGGAGATACCGAGCACCTGACCCCGTTGTAAAATTCTGTTTAAATCAAGATCTGGTTGCTACACCCGTCAATCTAACTGTTTCTTAGCCAGCCTCCAACTTTTTTATTTGTGTAGTATGCGATAAAGGGCAGGTATCGCATACCTGGCAAAAGTATCTAGTGTGATTATACTTTAACCACAGACGCACAGGTTTCCTAGCGGACAATCATGATGACTACTGGGCCACCGACAGGAGAATACTGAGATAGCACTGGTACACACAGGCGACATTGTACCACCAACACTGTTACCACAAAGCTTGAACACAAATACTTAATAAAATAGACCATTAAAAGTCATCTATGCTGGTGCTTCAGTGGAGTTTATTCATTGACAAACGCATCAGGACGATGAATTGGAGGCAAGTGACTGAAAACTGTCTCTGTCTATTTAATTCTGCCAAGTATACAGACTGGCAGACTCAAAAGGCGGCACCTAGCCTTGATGTTAGTCTATAAAAAAGATGCACACAGCATATGGTCCTTCTCTTGGGGTCTCCAATAGTCTATAATAAATACATTTAGCATATGGGCTAATTCCTGGGGTCACCAGCAGACTATAACCGCAAAATTGAAAATGAAAAAGTACTGCTATAAAAAAAACTGTACAGTTATACAAACAGTCACCGGTACTGCCCAAAATTATGAAATATAATCAATCACATCACAGTGGTTAGATAAAGTGTCCAGATCTCGCCATCTCGGCCCCACAACTATCATCACTGATAGCATTCAGAATTAATACACCAAATTCCACTTCCACAGTTCAAACCCTCTAGGGAAATAAATAAATACATATTATAACGAACAAAGGTCACCCACGCCCACTCCATGTCACTGACTCTGACACTGGCTTATCTCCAGCGGCCTGTTACAGTGGTCAAATGTGGGTCTCCCAATCACTGTGGATGTCACTGTTACCCATTAATCTCTAAAAACATTTTGCAACTTTTAAGTAGCCTGGACCTTTTGCACTCGCCTCTGTCATCATCACCATCAAGTGCCTTAATTGACTGATGTGGGCGATCATGGCTCAGACCTCTGAAATACTTCAATACCGAAGTGAGTTCAGCACACAACAATTTTACTGCTTCCAGTGCTGTGGGGCAGCTTCTTGCTCTTCTGGCCACCTTGGCACAATGTACTATTGCAGAGTTTCTATGTGTTCTTTTCCCATCTTGTTCTTGGTCTACCTCATGCTCTACATCCCTCTCCTGTTTTGGTACCTTGTATGGCACGGCGTCCGAAAACAGTGTCTATATGTGAGTAAACCATTCTGTCTGCTGTCTCCGTATGTAGTTTAAACTTGGTATTATGTCGACCTTTTCTCCTATAATTTCGTTCCTGACTTTTAATTTTTCTGGTCATTGCAACAGACTTTCTCAGACATGTCATCTCCATAGTTACTAGTTTTAAGATGGTAAGGTCAGTACATTTATATGAAGCAAAAGGTAAAACCAATTTTCTGTCACTAACATAAAAGAACTTGTCACATCACAATGACACTGCAAGTCAGCGAGTAAGGTCAAAATCCTTTATCTGTTGACTCAAGCTCTGTACTTCTGACATACACACCTTAAAAATCCAAAACAGTATTTAATCTCTTTTACTGACAGTTATTTATAAACTGAGCTGCACAAAATTGTCATTAATCTAATTAGAAACAAGAACAACTATATATGTCAGTGACTCACACTGGTGTCCCTCTTTCTTTACAGTGCCAGCTGAAAGAAGAAAACATAAGTCACACATCAGTTCTCTAAGGTTCACTAAATGTTCACACAAACAGAAACAAACTGTGACTAAAAACAAGGACCTGCCACAAAAGATTTACTGACAATAAAGTACATAAGGTGTTACGCAATTATAAAAGTTCTACATGTAAGAAGGAATATATCCCATCACCATAATCATGTAGCAAGTCCTTTGAAAAGCTTTGCTTTCCTCAAAGCCAATCAGAAAGACTGAACTTTTGTCAATTCCTTTGTCTCCGACATTTTCATGTCCTTGGTATCTTTGATGTTCTGTGTCCACCTTCATGTTAGGTAGGCAACCCTTGCCCTTCATGTTAGGCAACCCCTGCCCTTCATGTTAGGCAACCCCTGCCCTTCATGTTAGGCAACCCCTGCCCTTCATGTTAGGCAACCTTTGCCCTTTATGTTAGGCAACCCCTGCATCTTCTTTTAAACACCAGTACACCCTTTCCTGGTCTAGTGAAAACAATTTTAAAAAAACATATTTGTTTCTGACCCATTGTACTTTTTACAAGTCAAGTTTTCTTCAATGTTCAGATTCTGTAGGGTGCCAGTATTTTTTTATACAGTGTTTTAAGACTTTTTCTATGACATTTAAGTTCAAAAGCTTTGGTTTTATTTTAAGTGATTGCAGAATTTTTCAGAATCACAAATGTGTCGGATATATCTTCTTCTTCAACATTCCGAGCCCTCAAGCTCATTGCTGCAGATATCACCCAGCTCTATTCATCTCTGTGGTTGGCCTTCTCTTTCCAGTTGGTGACCCCGTTTATAAGTCTGTCTGGATATTACCTCTCCACCGTCTTCTTTGTCTGCCCTTGAAGCCTCCTCTGCAACTATGTATAACTTTACACACTACATGAAACTCCTTACCCCGGTCCAGGTCACTTTATTTGTACATTTGTACTGACTCCTGCAAGCCATCAACAACAAACAGCAGGTCATTTACAAAATGTCCCTCTAGTCATGGGACGCCTTAAAGTCTCTTCCTCTAGACAATTCTCCAGCCCTGTGTGCTTTCACAGCCAATGTATCTTCAATGTCTTGTATCCACATTTAATGGGGTCTGCCTCCGCCTTGTTTTCCGGAAACTGTACCCCCTATTAACGATGCCCCCATGATGCCAAGACATTTAACATAGCCAAAATACCTAAACCTCTATGACAGGATGCTGTTTATGAGCCAGTTCTCCTCAATGGTCAGATCATGTAGGTTGTCAGTGTTTTTCTTCTTCATGATCCTTGGTATCTCAATAATTTTTCTACAGCATTTCAGTATAAAAGCTCTGATGTCTTCTTCAATGGCTGACAACAAAAATCTGAGTTTTTTTTTTTTTACTGAAATACTACAGAAACTGAAAATAAATCTATAAAATAGAAATTCCAAAAATTGTGTCTGCCCTACATACTAAAATTAACTGAACTAATAGAACGTACTATTACATCTTCCCTCAATTAAAATTCAAATGTGAGCAACTATCTGTAGACCAGCCATTCACTTGGCTGAAATTAATAAAGTTTTTGTGCTGCAACTCACACATAAGCCACAGCTTTGTGAAGTACAAAAAGTAGGCAGCGAATGAAATCTAAACTCTTTAACAAGGCTTCAAAAGCCTTTTGCTTTGGTTTGGTTTCTAACACCGACCGTGGGCTGCAGCAAGACACAGCTGGATTTGAAAGTGAGTCTCCTATCAACTGCGCTAACTCGGCTACAAAGGCCTAGCTACAACTCATTATTAAGTTAACAAGACCCAGAGGTAAATGACCAGACTTACTCTTGAGGTCCAGAATTCTGCCCGTGTTCTGTGACTCTGTAGTGGACAACTGTTCTCGAACTTTCTCTACATCATCGGGGTGAGTCAGGTCGTATAATGTTGAACCAAACAGGTCACCCTAAAAGAAACACCCACATTCTCATATGACTGAATTTAATTATATTTGCAAAGTTATACACAAAACATTAATTCTTTGCTGGCATAACTAAGCTAGCCACAGTGTGGAGGCTCTTCTTCTTGAAGAACTACGAAGCAATACAAATATAACCTAAAGCAATCTTGATCACCGACCTATCTCCTTTAAGACGAGACAGAGATGAATGATATGGAGAGGGCATTCAAGAAATGGCAAAAGATGCACTGGTTTAGCATAGGTTAGGTTAGGAATTATAACAAATGGGGGACAATGGGCAGACAAGGAGGAAGGATGGGGAGAAAGAGGAGAAGAAAAAGTAGAAGAAGAATGTTCATTCCACTATTATGCAAAATATTGGAACTGCCAATATTGACCACTTTGTGTGTCTGTGTGTGTGAGGTAGGGAGGGAAGGGTCTTTGAGGCTGAGGATTTACAGCCTGACAGCTACTACTGTTATCATGGACTGTGCAAGTTAGGATTTTAAATAACCCACAGAAAAAAAAATGCACGACCTTGGTGAAGATTCTGACTTGAGTTTCCCACATGAAAGCAAATGTTTTCAACCATTCTGCCAGCTGTTTCTCAAGCAACATGTATCAGATCTAGTTATGTAACTCAGCGGTAGGCATGTCCGATCTTGAATTGTATATGTCAACAGGTTGTTTCTTATAGTAACATTATATCCGAGACAGTAAGCTATATCTTTCGGGAGACCTCTTCTCCAATAACAATTTTGCACGGCAACAGCTTTACAGGTTTTATCATCATCATGCAGTGCTTTGCCTACTACCATGGGCATTCATGCTTCTCCAGAATCTGTGATCTTTAATAACATGTATCAGTTCATGTGCTGACATCCCTCCACGCCATGACAAAAGAAGCCAAGAACTGTCATGCACTGTCTTTATTTCCACAAATCTTTGCAGTGGTCACAACATGTGAAAAAAATGACAGATTGTTTACAAGAGGTCTACTCACTGCAATTTCAAGCTGCTATGGAAATTCTGATTTATGCCTCTTGCACAAAGGCAAAACCCTTTTTCTTCTTATTCATTCACCCTTATAAAGGGCAACTGACATAGTTTTATGATTTACAGCAAGACTAATACATGTTTCTTTCTGTCCAACAGATTTGATTTCATTACACTAGTACTCATAATTAATCACCATTTACGGCACGCTTATTAAAAAGCAGCAGGTCTATTCTTCCCCCCCCCCCAGTAGAGCCCCAGAACCCACACGGGGAGGACCCTGTCTACCACAACTATATAACAAGCCAAGGTAGCTTTTCTCAGGGATCAGTGGAGACCGAGGACCCTGTCTACCACAGCTATATGACAAGCCTAGACAGCTTATCTCAGGGATCAGGGAGACATGTCACATTATTAGAAACCAAAAACGAATTTTCCCAGTACTGTACTAAAAGTGAATTTATGAGACAGAGATGGACAGAAAAGCTTTCAGAGAACCATCAACATAACTTGAAAATTCAATTTCACAAGAACATATCAAAAGGATCGGTACACTACCCGCAACCTCTGAAGCAATGCTTGCCACTCTGTGTGGAGTGCGCCTGCCTCCACCTTTCTCAACATGATGAGTCAGTTACATGTGTGTACAGCTGGCTCTCAAGCCAGCGGAAGGTTGCAGTGACTGCCTTCACCTCCATTTGCAAACTAGATCCAGGGCATGCCGGTGTGTTGGAAACCAGAGAGAAGACAGAAATGGTTCTTAATCACTTGGTAGCGAACTGGTGCATGACAAGCTAGATGGTAATATGTTTCTTTCGGAGCGAATGAACAGTGCAGAGAGACAAACAGATCAACACTGTAAGAAGAGAATAGAACTGAACCCAATCTAATGTATCACTAGACTACAAAGAGTTATATTCTTGCTGTAATTACTCTAACTCATATCAGTACGTACCTGGCTTTGGTTTAAAACTGGCGTCACGGAGTCGGACATGTAAATGATTCGTCCAGAGTCACACTGGACTACAAAGAGAAATCCATCAGCTGCCTGCAACAGACAGGCCGCAGAATAAAAACCATGTTCTATAAAGTACGTGTCGGAGGTATGAAATGGGTAGGGTGGGTGCAGGTACACTTAATAATAGATACATTTTTTCTGGATGATCATGAGAACATTACACATTAGTCTTCTTCTTTACGTTCTCTTTTACCGCGCTTCATGTGTCGAGGGAGATATAAGGTCCTGCTTCGTGCTCTTCTAGCTGCTTCGACCATAGACACATCGTGGTGCTGTAGAGTTTCTATGATGTTATCTTCCCATCTTGTTCTTGGTTTACCTCTTGCGCATTAGTAATTAACACATACACATCAAAAAGAGTGTGGGAACAATTATAAGCATGTTATGTAGACCAAATGAATTTATCAATAAGATTAAGATGCTGACATATGACAGTGCATACCTCAAGAATCAGGTGTTTCAGCTCCTGGTCTGTCAGAAACGATGGTCTGTATGAACCATCACTACCGGTGTTTCCTGTACCTGTAAAGTGTCAGTACTGTCAGGTTATCCTTCAAACATCTTGATGAGTATTTGACATGTTCATAACCTAGCATACTGGATACTGGAAACAGTGTGACTCAATACAAAGAAACTTCATTACCTCACATAATATAACAAAGCACATGGAATATCTAAGTCTACATTCTAATGTAAAAGTAAGTTACTTCTTCTTCTTCTGCGTTCGACATCAGTCATGTTAAACATTGAGTCCCGTCTGGGTCACAAATAGGATTGTGCGTTTAAGGTCGCCACCGGTTCCCCATAGCTTCTCTTGCAATGTGGCTCCCTTGGGCCAGATCCAGTCTTTGTTGGGAGAGGTTAGGGCAGTACTGCAGTATGTGCTCAGGGGTCTGTCTTTCTGCTCCACAATCACAGGCAGCAGATTCTTTTATGCTGATCCTGTACAAGTGTGCTCGAAGACCAGTGTCCAGTCCGAAGTCTAAAAATTGATGTTTGTTCTTTCCTGTTGAGTTTGTTTATGCTGTCACTCTTTGGTCTGTAATCTCCATTCTGCCTTCTCTACTGTAATCTCCATTCTGCCTTCTCTACTCCCGCTTGAAAGACTGCTTTAGCGCTGTTTTGGTTCCTTGTAGCTGTGTGGTGGATGAGGTTGTGGAAGATTACTCCCAGCTTTTGCCAACTCATCTGCTCTCTCATTTCCTTGAATACCACAGTGGGCTGGTATCCACTGCAAGACCAGTTCTGCTTCCTTGGAGAGTAAGCCAATGTTGGTCCTTAGATCTGCAATTAGTTTGTCTTGTTTTTTGCTGGATAGTGCTTGGAGAACAGACGATGAGTCACTAAGTACAACAATTTGGTGCCCTCTGTGTTCTTGAGTGATGAGATGTTGGACTGCAGAGAGGAGGGCAGTTGCCTCAGCTCTGAAGTTAGTGCAGATGTCACCTGCTGGTAGAGAGAGAGTTTCTGCTCTACTGCTAGGGGGTTTAATGTATATTCCACAACTCCCCTTTCTGACTGCGTCTGTAGCAGAGCAGTCGGTGAAAACCTGAGTCCAAGTGGTGTTTGGATACTTCTTATCAAACATAGCAAGAGCCAGGGTTCTCTGTTGTGTCTCCTCCTGAGCATCTTTTGAAGTGATTCCAGGTACCTTTAGGACTACATTTGCTTTCTCTGGCTTGCTTGTCCATGGTTCTGGCCTAAATTTTTCGCACAGTGCAACATCTCTTTCAAGCAGATCTTGGTGCTGTCTGTACAGTTCTCTAGCAAGGTGGTTGGGGCTCTGACGCTTCAGTCTGTTTTTTGTTCTAAAGTAAGTTACAATACAGCCAATATTTTTTAATATCTCCCACAAAAGCTTTCATACTCAACACTTGGGAGTTTTGGTAGCATACAGTTTAGTTGCGAGCCTGTTCACTCAAAAGTCCTGGTTTCAAATCTGCATCGAGGTATATGTTTATTTATTGTTTATTGACTTCTGTTTCCAGGCATAGGATAAAATGAGCATAGGATAAAATGAGCATAGGATAAAATGAGCATAGGATAAAATGAGCATAGGATAAAATGAGCATAGGATAAAATGAGCATAGGATAAAATGAGCATAGGATAAAATGAGCATAGGATAAAATGAGCATAGGATAATTCCCTGGGAAGTGAGCACATCACCCAGTGAGGGTTGAATGGACTATACAAACTGAGTGTAGCATCATATGTCCCATGTGGAAGCCACCGCGGTCTAGCTGCTCCCCTGCAGACCCATGGCTGTTGGTTCAGGCCCTGGCAGAGCCACACTTTTTTATTTAACAAACTGTTTGCCACACACATAAAAATGACTACCAAAATATAATGAAACTGTTTAACGCATTTACTAACCTCTGAGCCACACAATAACATGTGTTGAAACTACAAAATAAATAACATGTAAGTTCACATCTACTTAAAACAAGAACTCACCACGCAAGGTTTTCATATGTGACACAGCCATACGTAAAATGGTCAGCTTGTCAGGTTTACGGGCCAGTGTGCTGCATGTAGGCACCATATCAGAGAGCTCATTTATGTAGGCTGTCATCTTGTTTCTCCTCCGTCGCTCAATCTCACAGTGGCTCTCCCTGTGTAACCAACAAACAAAAACACAGCAGGTAAAGTCTTCCTGTTATTGTGTCATTTTTTGAAGCCTAATAAAGGTGAGGACAGGACCTTTTCCCGTGTCTTCAGCTGTACTGGGCATACAGAACTAGACCTATACTTGATAGACCAGCTAGCACTTGGTGGATGATATGATCAGCATCCCACCCGCTGCCTTTGCTTCCCATGACTTTACTTGGTATCCATTTACAAAGTAATAAGGAAAAATATTTCATGTTTTCTTCTAATTCCTTGCTCACTTGTTGGATCGACCACGTCTGTCTACATTAGCAGAGAAAGAGAGGGGGGAGAGAGAGAGTTAAACAGAGAAGACAGAAACAGAGATACTGCAAACCTTTAGCAAGATTACATTATAAGAGACTTACCTAGCAAAACGTTCTTTATCTGCACCTTCAGGTCCTGTTCCATATGACCCTCCTTGACTGTCTTCATCATCTGAGCTGTAGAGGACAAATACAACTAAGTAGTCACAAGCCTGTTGATATCCTTGACAGGGTGTTGTAGAACCAACCTCAGCATTTTTGGCTGTTATGGTTTTTCTAGACAATTTTTACATTCAGTAGTTTGCCACTTTTTTTAAAGCGGTTAGCTCTCGTTATCGCTGTTGAAATCAATGCAAGACGTTCTGTTGCCAAACTGCCAGCAGCTGGGATCAAACCAGGCATCTTGGCATCATGAAGCGCCACCTAAGCCACTGACACCGACTATAAACTAAGTATAAGTAGTACAGTTTATTTATTTGCCTTATGACATACTAGAGATGTGATGGACCAAACTGCATGTCTGAGACATTATGATCACCTTTAACCATTTGGAGACTGGAGAAATGAAACGCATTCAGAATGAGGCGATGCGAACTATTCTGGGATGCACAAAAGACACACCAGTTGTGTGTATGAGACATATCTTGGCTGTGTCGATTAATTGCTGACAGACATCCTATACTGCAGGCTTAGTACTACTATCTGAGAGTGGCAAGTGATAAGGGACATATCCTGTAAAGGGAACATGACAATGTGAATGGTAATAAATTAAAGAGGGGTAGATCCTAGATGGCCCAGGTTAAAAAGACAATTAACTTTACCGGCAACATGAATGAGATTAGCAGAGGAGCTGCACAGGTAAATGTACTGGAGGGCAGAGAGGAGCTGCACAGGTAAATGTACTGGAGGGCAGAGAGGAGCTGCACAGGTAAATGTACTGGAGGGCAGAGAGGAGCTGCACAAAGTGGTAATTACCTTGGGACGAAAATGCAGGTTATCCGGGGGGGGGGGGGGGGGGGGGGGGGGGGGGGGGGGGGGGGGGCATGCAGAGGTTCAACAGCTGATAGATGACTCTAGGCCAGGAGATGTGATTATATACAGTGATGGGTCAGTGACCAGGGGCAGAAAAATTGGATGGGGCTTTGTCTCAAAAGCATGGGGGAAAAGGATGATGAAGGAGAGCTTGACATATGACATTACCAAATCCAGCATGAGAATGAAGGTGGAGGCACTGACTACAGCATTTCAATCGGTGGAAAAAATCTCAGCCATGTATGATGTCATAGTATTGGATTCACAAAGCATGCTCAGGAGGGTGAACTCAGGTTTTCTTCATACAGAATGGGTTACATAAATTCAGAGGTCGCATGTGATGAGTCACGTGGATAAATTTGCCCAGGCTATTCAGGTGTGTATGGGAATAAAAAGGCAGCTAAATTAGCTGGACTGGCTCCACTTGGAGGTATACTGCAATTGCACAAGGCAGGGGTGATCTCTAACCTGTGAGACAAGGCAAGAGGTGAAACGGAAGATACTGAAAATCCGTACTTGGAGAGAATGATACAGCTAGGAGCGACTGTGGGCTCTGGGCGCCACTCGAATCAGAGGAAAGGCAAAATGAGTAGTTAACCAGATGATATAGGGTACCATCTGTTGCTGTCTGTTGAGGAGGAAGATGGAGCTAATATGGCCTTGTCCTAAATGCTGTTAGGTAGAATCTTTACCAAGAAGACCAAACTGAACAATTTGTGTAAATTTTCTGATGAATGAAGCCTGAATAAGTCCTTTTGGAAGCAAGCCCATGTAGGTCCTGTAGAAACCTCTGGACTGGTACACGGTTCTACTCCTTTTTCTGCTATGTTTTGGTTGCTATGATGCAAAAGTCCTTTTTACCATTGTTGGGCATATGTAACATTCAACCCACCCCAATAATTGATGTAAAATTAAAGAACAAATTTCTATGAAAGCTGTCACTGAAGAGCCCACATGTGCAAGAAATGCAAGAAACAATCTGACTGAAGAAATGCAAGAAACAATCTGACTGGCTGTTATGAAAGCCTGTAAGCCAATCTCAAGGCTTGTATAATCAGGCCGATGGATCAGCACATTTGTCTTTTGGGCAATTTTGCTGTTTGGCCGATAGCTCGGCAAGTCATCTTCAAAGGGTTAAACTGACTGCTTCAACGTTTCCAGAATGGTCTTAACTATTTAATAAGACCTGGTTACAAAGGTATTTTTATCACCTGGTCTTTTCACCTTTTAGAGCAAGATAATACTCAGAAACACCATAGACAAAATAGCGATGGCGAACAACATGGAGATATTTTCAATATTAAACCTTTAGCAACACTGCAAGCTGGGTAGTTTAGAGAACGCGCAGCTGAATTACTGCATGCATTAGAATGGCACGGGAGACTACAGAAATATGAATAGACTAGGTGAGGGCTGTCAAAGACCTGAGGTCCTGCAGGAAATGTCAAAACTGTACAGAAATACTGTTAATGTAGGTTTCTGGATAAATATTAAGCAGGATCATTCCAGAATGATTAGCATGTGCCCGGCCATTGAACTGCAGAGAGGATCAGCTAAGTAACTAGGGAACAGTGGCCACCAAAGACACTTGTGCCTATTTTTACTCTCGCCACAACAAGTTCTTGCTGTGATGAGTCGTGAAGCGTTGTAGGCAGCCCAGGAGTCTTTCTGGAAGAGTTCAGTTCTGCATTCATTAGTTGCATGATGTGTGCACTGCTTTCATGTACTTTTCAGAGTCTTTACCTATGTTGTACTTATTGCATGATGTGATATTATTCTGGATTCAGATTTGTCAGTGTCCAATCTTTTCAAGTACTTTTAGATTGGATTGTGTGTGACTATGGTCAGATTAATTACTGTGTTATATTTCGACTATGATAAGTTTGCTATCTAGTCTGGGGGCTTTTTAAGTGGTGAGGAGGTCAGGCCAAGTTGTGCCTAGGTATAATTATTATTGCAGTGGAAATCAAAATTTCTGTTGCCTCACCCCTGAAGTGATGTTGGATGGTCGTTGGAGCTAGGAACGAACGAACTTTCTAGACCCATGCAAGCCAACATCCAACATAAAGTTACTTCAGAGTGTCTTTGATTATGAGGGGATACCCTAGTAAAGGCATGCGACAGACGCATCATGTGACAATAACCCTACAAAATTAATAAGGTCTTTTTAAAGGGTCACTCTTAAGCTGCAGAAAATGGCAAGGATCAGAAAAATTGGCTTCAGTGGATATCAAAAGTACCAACAACAAAAAAATACTTACTCTTGTCCACTTTTCCTTTTCCGTTGCTTTCCATCTAGAATATAAAACAAACCAAGAAAGTTATACATTCTGACATTCAGCACTGACGGACTGCAAACTGAACATTTCGTAAGAGCATATGCAAAACATTATTAGCAAATGTATTATATCCAAGTTTTACCTAACTATATTTCTTCGCATTTTAAGTTCTCGTTTGACCTGTCCGTTCTCGGCCTATCCTTCTAGCCTTTAGTCCTTCTGTCCATAATCTTGACAGACTTTCAGTTCACATGTGAGGTAAACTTTTCATAAAATCCCCTGTTATATGTCCATCTATGAATGTTATTTGCTCAGCTGTGTCAGTCTACTTGCTCAACTGCCTTTCGCTTTAAGTATGGCTTTTATAAGAGTGCTTTGGTTAAATGGACAGTGTGATTAAACTGGATGGCTTTCAGATCCTTAGAAACATATCCAGAATCAATAATGACAAAGACAGGTAAAAGTCCAGCTAAATTAAATAGGATAGCCAAAGCTAACTAAGAAGTTCATCAGAAGTAGCAAAATAGCAGTGAAAGTTAGTCACATCTAAGGAGAGGGGAGTGCAGCTGATACATTATTCTGGGGGCCAATGGGGCCCATGGAGAGGAATAATTTTAATAAAACAAAAATTTTTAAAAAGAAAAACAATGCTGGGTATGTATTGTGTACTGTGCTCCATATTTTGTTTAACAGCCTTGTACCTATCCATTTTTTTAATTATATTTGCCTATACTATATACGTTTGAATGCCATTAAAAGCATATACCAAGATGACTAAACAATTAACTGTGACATTAATGATTTATGTGTCCATGCATTGGTGGAAGGCATATTAGTCTTGTTCCAGCAATAAATAATCCTCTTGGTGTCTGTAGTTAAAGCAGCAAGCAGTAAATCGGCTCTTCTCCAAACTTCGTCCCCATATCATGGTGGCCAAACAAATACCCTAAAAGGGCCTCAGTCATGTGTAAAATGCGGAGTGCCTGCCGAGGAACAAATCGTGGCAAAACTAGGACTGCCTCAGAATAACGGGAAAATATTATAGAGGGCAAACAAATATTCTAACAGGGTCTCAGCGATGTTAATTGGGGACCTGTTTCCGCGTGGATGGTGGGCTAAATAGATGGATGGGACTCACAAGCAGCAGCTACCGCATCTCCTAAAGCTTCCTCCATTTTATTTGCTCGTGCGCGGCGTGAGGGATACTCTCGGCGGTGGTGGAGATTGTGGGAAGTTATAAATTCGGCGGTGGCGTTATAGTCCCCGGAAGTGCGCAATAGACACATGACTGAGGCCCCGTTAGGGTATATTTTCCGCCTCAATAATATTGGACGGTTATTCAGCATCTCCTGCAGCTTTGCTCGTGAGTCCAAGCCATCTATCTAGTTTAGCCCCAATCCACGCCGCGCGGGGGACTCGTGGCGGTGGCGGTAGTCGCCGGAAAACCGCAAATTAAGTTGCAGGAAGTGCAGAATTGACACGTGACTGAGGCTCGTAAGGATATTTTGTGGAAGCCATCTTTAGTGCCCGTTATTCGGAGGATAGCTTATTATAATATGTATATGATAAATATGAGCAGCAAAACAATTACTGAATTAGGAAGGTCATACACACTGAAAGAGATTTTCAGAATAAATGTAAAGTGATGACAAAAACTAACAAGATTAATTAAAAACAAAACTATTCATTAAATACAAAATTAAGACACTCAAAAACTTCTTTAAAAAGTAATTACTAATTAGTCCAGCAAATAAGTTAGTTAAATAAGCAGACTGGTTTGTTCAGTTCCTCAGATAAATCACAAAGTGACAACAAAGATCGTCCGAATTGAACAAACAAACACATATAAAATAGTAAAGATTCTAAAAGATGATGATCTACTACACACAATCCAGGTGGCTCGATAAAACTTGACGGCGAGTACAAGGGAATCTTTGATCCTCCCTCCCGCTTGAACTACTAGAAGAGCACAGCAGAGCAGACGAGATGGCCATCCCAAGGCGCAGACAACAAGAATGGTTGGGAAACTAACTTTCAATAAAACTCCACCAACAACGCAACACATGTAAATATCTCAGTCTTACCGGATCCAGATGGCCCAGGCGATAACGTTACTGCGGCCATTTATTATACTTGTTTTCCCCGATGAATTACTTAACCATAAAACGGCACTAGTAAATAAATTCAATAAACTAGAGAATCATCCCTGACAGTTATTGTTGTTGGGATTCGCGCAAACCGGAAGTGGAGTAAATTTAGCACAGAATCCCAGCATGCAGTGTAGGTCTGTCACGACATTGTTGTTGATACACGTGGCTCTATCCTTGCTCTCTCTCTCTCTCTCTCTCTCTCTCTCTCTCTCTCTCTCTCTCTCTCTCTCTCTCACTCTCCCTTCTTCCCTATTGTTGCAAAACTCGAGCTTTGCATGCACATCCGTTTTACAGATCTGGCTTAACTGTAAGGTCCTTGCTTCTTTCTCAGTTCATGCAGATGCACTCCGACGGAAACCCCCAATTATTCGACTCTTACGACATGCCTGGTATTCAGGCAGTGGGTCTACTCCCCCCACCACCATTCACACACACAGGTAGCCATTTAATTCTTTGAGGTTGTTAATTTCGTATCCTATACTGGACGTTGTAGAATCAGCCACAGCGTTTGTTTTCACTATATTTTATGTTCAGTAGTTTGTCATTGGAATCGTAATGGTCGGTTCTCGATACCATTGTCGAATCAACGCAAATCGGTCTGCTGCCAAATGCCCGCAGCAGGCATCCCAAAATAACAAAGCACATTCGTAACTAGCTGCTGACAATCAGCCATTATTTAAACTTCCATCTGGAGAAAATCCTGGCGTTAAGCAGCCACTAAGTGATCCCGAATCCTGGCGTCAAGCAGCCACTAAGTGAGCCCGAATCCTGGCGTCAAGCAGCCACTAAGTGATCCCGAATCCTGGCGTCAAGCAGCCACTAAGTGAGCCCGCATCCTGGCGTCAAGCAGCCACTAAGTGAGCCCGAATCCTGGCGTCAAGCAGCCACTAAGTGAGCCCGAATCCTGGCGTCAAGCAGCCACTAAGTGAGCCCGAATCCTGGCGTCAAGCAGCCACTTAGTGAGCCCGAATCCTTGCGTCAAGCAGCCACTAAATGAGCCCGAATCCTGGCGTCAAGCAGCCACTAAGTGAGCCCGAATCCTGGCGTCAAGCAGCCACTTAGTAAGCCCGAATCCTGGCGTCAAGCAGCCACTAAGTGAGCCTGAATCCTGGCGTCAAGCAGCTACTTAGTGAGCCCGAATCCTGGCGTCAAGCAGCTACTAAGTGAGCCCGAATCCTGGCTTCAAGCAGCTACTAAGTGAGCCCGAATCCTGGCGTCAAGCAGCCACTAAGTGAGCCCGAATCCTGGCGTCAAGCAGCCACTTAGTGAGCCCGATGGTGCTGAGATAATTAGTCGACCCCTAATCAGTCATCTTTAACGACATGCTTTTGTGGGGGAAAGGGGTCTATCCTTTTTTTTCCACAAAATGTGACCCCGGAACCCAAAAGGGGATCGCTTATATTTGAATTATTTGAGGTTGTTAATTTCGCATCCTTTACTTATTTTACGTTGTAGAGTCAACCCGTCGATCCTAGCTGCTATGGATTTGACAACAGTCCGCCTTGCGTTGGTTTTGACAGTGGTATTGACAGCCGACCGTTGAGAAGCAATGGCAAACTGCTGAATTTAAATTTGCAGAGAAAACCCACAACAGCTGAAAATGCTGAGGTTGGTTCACCAACGTCCTGTAAAGGACACGCAACCATAAAATCAACCCCAGCGTTGTGTGTGTGTGTGTTTTTTTTTTATGCTGTTTTGTTTTACTACGCAATTTTACGTTGAAGTAGTTTGCCGCTGGTAACTTAACGTTCAGCTCTCGATACAATTGTCGAATCCACGCAAATTTGTCTGGTGTCTTATGTCCGCAGCAGACATCGAAATAGGCATCCTAGAATTACGAATCGCGTTCGCAACGCCTAAGCCACAGGTGCCGTCAACCAGTAATTGTTTTAAGTCTTTCGATCTGGATCAGTCTTAGCGTATGGTAGCCGATAAGTCCGACCATGCTGAAATACAGTTTGGGCGGGTTAGAAGGGGTGAAGCTAACAAGTGGGGGATTATTGTTTGTAATTGTACCATTGATAGTTTTTAACCATGTGTTGATGAAGACTTTCTAGTCCCAAAATTCATTTGTCATTCGTGATTGTGATAGTGTGAAGCCGACTCATTCTATTTCTAGCAGGGATTTAAATCTTTTCAAACAGTAGGGTCATAGGCGCTGGAATGTGGGAGCTCAAGTTGCTTGACCTCATATCCCTCAACTGTGGTGTTGTCTTTGTCAGGCTACGGCAGCGGTATCAGATAGATGTGCACCCACACTTTGTCGATGAAGGTACTGTCATTGCTGTTGTCAGAGATGTTTGTCAGTTCTCCCATCTCCTCTCTGGAATACTTACCAATGTAAATTGAGTTATGAGTTTGATTATCTTCACAGCACTCCGGAAACATCAATAGGTACCCAGATTCCCCTATCGTCAGCGTCGTGGGTAATAGTGTCAGTCCTATGCTGGTTGACAAGACTTCGTGTGCGTCCGGTGTTCTTCTCGTGCTTGGCTGTGCCGATATTTACTCAAATTTCTCGTATTCTTAGCAGTGATGAGAACACGTTGCTTCCAAAATCCTCGGAACGTCCTAACTCTCTAAGGGCATTGACAATGTCTGCGTGATCCATGGGCCGGCCATCTTTAATTAATGCGGCACCTGCCAGTCTATCAGCTCTTTACCAGTAATACTTGCATGCCCTGGGACGAATATGAAGGTAACTGCACACACAGGAGATTTTTTGCAATGACTCACACAACTGTCAGCGTAACCAGCCTGCCTCGACCCGCCGGATCATGCTCAAAGAATCACTTGGCACACACACGTGGGAAAAGTCCTGTGATTTTAGCCAAATGAAAGCCTGTGTCACCGCCATCACCTCCATCGTCATGCTGCTGGTAGTCATGGAGAAGGCACTGCTGGCTTTTTGGACTGTTTTGCCTGAAGAGCGAGCTGTAAATGCCCATGCACTCTTATGTCCTCGTATAACGGACCCGTCTGTGAGCGCGCATATCTCGGCGTTGACAGCAGAGGTATAATGCTCCAGATAACTCATATCAAGCGTCACGACACAGGAGAATTTGAAATTGGGTGCTTTAGACGCTGGTATCCACTCCTCACCTGGATGGATATCTGTAAGGCTGCAAACCTACATGATGTCATCCTCTGCCCTACCCAGCCCTAATTTGCCCCTTTTAAGCCTATTGCCTTTTTTCCTAAAGAGCATGTGGTGCAAAGGGTTCTTCAGATCTGAGTTTTTCTTGAGGTATGCACGAGCCCTCCAGATTTTGATCTTGTAGTTCATGGTAGGGAAGTCAAGAAGGTATCTCATTGCTACACATGAGGTGTCTCCAATGCACCTCAGAATAATGGGCATTGCTTCGTTATGCACCTTCTCAAGTCTTTCAATCTGAGTATGGCTGACAGTGAGAAAGGCTAAAGTATATTCGATGGGAAAAAGGAAAAGGCCCTGAACAGAAGCAGCCTCTTCTAAGTATTAGCGACGGCAAGGACCCTCATTGCTGACAGGCGTTTGCGTGCTTTAGTTGTAACATGGTCATGTTCATTGAAGGACAGCCTGCGATCAAATCTCACTCTGAGGTATGCCATCAGATTTGTTCTCGTCAAAATTTCCTGGCAAATGAATATCAAAGAGTGTTGATCATCATCATTATTGTCCGTAAACAGCGTCAACAGCTGCTATCAACGACTGTCTGGTAGTCCCCCACCCCCTCCCCCTCCAACGTTGACTGTCAAATGCAGTTGACTTTTTGCTGCATACCTCAGACCTGTCCAGTTAGTCAAGCTTTGAACTGTTTTTGTTTCCACGAACACGACATAGTCTTATGTTTTCAAAGGTTCAGTTCGACTTTCTAGCTGCGTGATCAGTGTCCTAGTTTCTGCAACATACAGCATGATTGTGTATAAATTATATTAGATTATTCTCATCTGTTATGTGTTGTTTATCTGTCTAGCTGTCAATAATTGGGGCATCTTGTTGCAGATAGTTGAAAGATAAAAAGTATTTAAATTAAACAGCCTTTTGAAACCATCACACTTATCTCAGTGTAATGGCTGGCAATTTGCTAATAGTTTTGAGCAGAACTTTTGTTGCCGTAGTACACTGATTATACACACGTAGTTCTCTTCCTTTCATCCGTTCCGATGAGGAGGGACGGATAAGAGGAAGAAAACGACCTGGGTACAATCAGTGTGCTACAGGAACCGATAGCATCTACAACTTGAGACATTTACTTATGGGAGACGGAGCATCTATGGGTATGCCAGGTGTGCTATAATGTCGATTCTTAAATCAGAGTCGTTATGTGTGCAAACGTAGCTGCACTGTTTGTTTAACAACTGATTATATGCACGTCGTTCTCTGCCTCTCATACGTCCGGACCCACACTCAGTTTCCCGTTCACACATTCTTACACATGTTTATTTTTTTTTAAATCTAATCTCAAGTCTTCTGTCAACATTTGTTCGTTTATGATCTTCATAATATCTTCCCTGTCCAGTACGAATGATCCCGTAGTTTTCGCTTTTGAAACCAGACAATCCACTTTTTCATTTCCTGACACACTTGGATATCCCGAGCAGTATCCTGCAATGTTAGCATACTGATGCTTGGTATCCACCATGACACATTACTCCATTTTGAACTTTCGCAAAAAAGACTATTTTTTTTAAACTAAACTGAAACAAAACTATTTAACCTTTAAAAGAATTTTACGTTTCTATTGAATGTTTTAACGAGTCGAGACCATAAACAGAACTTCGACAGACTGCGTCCTATTCGGTGCTGGCTCAAGGCATAGCTAAGAGGGTGTAGAGGCTATACACTCGCCTGTGAATCTAAAGGTTGTAGGTTCTTTACGGAGCCGGATTTTTGGTAAAAATAACATTCGCTCCCATGTCGACCGAACCTTAAATGAGTACATTCGTGGGAAGTAAAGGCTGCCGACGTGATGTTGAAGACATCACCCACCAAGTGGCGATTGGTTTATAAAATATAGGTCCAACCCTATATGTCCACTATACCCAAGGCGTGGAAAAAGAATCCTTTACTTTTAACTAAGCTGCGTCTTAGGACCTATAAATCTATACAGGCCCCGCCCACTCCACCCCCGCCCAATGTATTGTTTTTGTAATAGACCACAATATATTTTCGTCATCCATATTCTAAAAGGCGTGTACGTTTTGAAGTTTTCTGAGATTAGTTGGTGACACGGCCTTCTCTGTATACAGAAGGACCTGGTTGGTGACATTAAAAACAGTAAGGTCTTGTGGGCTATAAAAAGCTTAGAAAAAGACGAATCCACAGTATTATGAATAATCGCTGTTTGTGTTGGGTTTCTGCTGCGTTGTCTAAAGTATATATTTCGATCAAATGATGAACGGAAGATGCTTATCAGTGAATATGAGTTTCGTATTTAATCTTTCCTGAATAATTTTTTAATAATTGTGCTTAAATATTATTTAATTTTATTGTCAGCCATCTAGTGAGAATGCAGACAGACCAGACTAAATATGAGACTTTTTTAAGTAAAACATCTGGAAGGAAGGCGAGAAGAAGACCAAGAAAGAGATGGATAAATGGTGTAGATGAAACCTGCAAAAAGATGAACAAATCCATCATTCAGTCCACCAGAGAAGAGCAAGACAAATACAGAAAACCACGACACTGGGCTACAACCTGGTATCAGTGAGACGAGAAAACCACTACACTGGGCTACAACCTGGTATCAGTGAGACGAGAAAACCACTACACTGGGCTACAACCTGGTATCAGTGAGACGACAAAACCACGACACTGGGCTACAACCTGGCATCAGTGGGACGACAAAACCACGACACTGGGCTACAACCTGGTATCAGTGAGACGACAAAACCACGACACTGGGCTACAACCTGGCATCAGTGGGACGACAAAAGAAGAAGATTGTCAGCATTCTCCGTATTATGAACTAAGACTGACAGTAAGTTGACAGTAAGTTACCATTTAATGTAGGAGTTGGGGGGGGGGGGGGGGGGGGGAGCTCAGTTTCACACTGTAATTATGTGATGGAATGTCTATTTAAAAAAAAAAAAACACACACACACACACACGTGAAAGACTTACTTACATCAATAAATGTGAAATAATAAACGAAGGCTAACACAATTCCTTGAACAGTTTGCTTCGTGAAATATTTATTTTTTTCTAAACTGCTTACACGTGCAAACTGATCAGGCCTTGCCATTGAGTCTGCAGGACTATCATCTAAAGGGTGTGAATCAAACAGGTACAGACACCGATCAACCGTACAACCACATACAGTGACTACAAGTTTGAAAGTAGGGGTCGTCACGGGCCAGAGTCCAAGCATAAGAAGAATATTTATTAAAACAATACAACCGGTAATCTTCTTCGATCCTTCTGATCCGCGGGACACTTGCTAGGCCTCCACGGGTCGGATTTGGCCAGTTGAGTAGCCCTGCAGCACGGCCTCCTCTAGTTATATACAGAGGGACCTGCCCTGCTGTAGTCCAGTGTGGTGGGTTGTGTATTCACCATTTCAGAGACCTCAAAGGTTACGACAACAAATGACAGGACGGTTCAGATGATAAATACAAATGACTTAATCTTTTGAAAGGAGTAGAACACGTCATTTCTAAAAATAGAAGTGTTACTAATACTAATAAATACTTCACTGCCTCATACACCTCGTGTGTTGCATTTTTTCTTTATGTCCTGCATGTACAAATTTGACACGTTTATTAGTCTAATTTGACTAAGTGAAGTTGAATATGTAATATCTTCTGTCTCTTTTACAGTAACACTATTACAGTTTGTTGAAGTTGCTGAACAAATAAGAATCAAGAAGTAATAATAAGCAGTAATGCAGGATACGAAACAAAAGAAAGTGCTAGCTTTCACAAACTTCCACGTTGATGGTCGGACCGGAAGTTTACAAGCAAGCTAAACATAGTTACAGGAGTCCAGTCACAAACTGGGGAGGCGGGTACCACCCTTGGCGCCTGAAGTGTGTTTTGTTTACGTTCTTACCTTCACTACCCCTATTAAAAGTAAAATATACATGGGCACACACTTACGTGTGACTAACACCCATGCTAGAATCTTGAAAAGACGCATAACTTTCAGTTAAAGTTTCACCATCGTTATGAAACCCCTGCAGGAAGGCGTTTGAGCTGTTTGTTTTGGAAACAAGTTCTGCATCCTGGTCAAAGTATAGGTCAAGGGAAAGCCCCTGGGAAACATTAGGGATAGGGACCCTATTGTGACGTGTTCATATCTGAGCTGGAATCCGTGACAGTTTGTGAGAGACGGAGGTTAAGCTCGAGGGAGGCGGGTCGTAAACACAAAACATGGAGTTCGATACCCCAGTTGATGTTTTAGATCTACTTTTTGATGACGCTAGTGGCTTGTTGAAAGATGATTTCATACATATGGACACTGGGATTAACAAACATGGATATTTTGGGTTGACTCCCACAGAACACATAAATGGTACATACAACATCAACTTTGTAAGTAAATAAAGTTACCTAACGTTTTTGGATCATTTAAGATTTAACTTATACTACTTACCATTGAATGATTATTGTACTCTGACTAGTCTAGTGTGGGCGTGACCATGACTAAGTTTCGCGCTAAAATAACACAGCTTGACTGAAACTGATGCAACACATTGTTGACTGACCACAACTGCGACTCAGACAGTTTGCGTTGTCAGATTAAGTGGCTTTTAGGAGTACAATTAGAAATAAACCACCGTTTTTAGGCAGCAGGGAATTATATTACTGTTCATATTTCTAAATATTAGAATCAGGATATCTTCATAAATGGCATCTGTTTTTCATAGCACCATTTCTTTACTGTCACAACAGCTCACTGTTGGCAGTTTATTGGAATCCACATCATTTATACCATGGAGTGACATATATGTAATATTATTATTGAAATAATGCCATTTGGCTCAATGCCACTTAATGAAGAGTATTATAATAAGTGTTTACACTAGTTGTTACCCTGTGCTATACTGTACTAGTTGTTACACTCTGCTAGTTGTTACCCTGTGCTAAACTGTAAAATTGTTACCCTGTAATACACTGTACTTGATTTTATCCTATGCGATACTGAACTAGTTGTTACCATGTGCTATGCTGTACTAGTTGTTACACTGTGCTGTATTGTACTAGTTATTACCCTGTGCTATACTATACTAGTTATTACCCTGTGCTATAATGTACTAGTTGTCACCCTAAGCTATACTTTAAAGTTCTTACTCTTTTTTAAAGTACTAGTTATTACCCTATGCTATACTGGGATTTTTTCCGAATAACGGTCCGAAATTATCGAGGCAGAAAATATACCCTAACAGGGCTTCATTCACATGTAAATTGCGGACTCCCGCCACCGCCAAGAGTATCTCCTGCGCTGCTACACGCGGCGTGCTGTGGGGCTAAACTAGATGGCTGGGACTCACAAGCAAATAAAATGAAGGAAGCTGCAGGAAGTGAGGTAGCTGCTGCTCGTGAGTCCCAGCCATCTAGTTAAGCCCTAATCCACGCCGCTGCGCGCGGCGAGATACTCTCTGCGGTGGCGGCAGTCGCCAGAAACGGCAGTTTAAGTCACCGGAAGTCCACAATTTACAGGTGACTGAGGCCATGTTAGGGTATATTTTCAGCCTCGATAATTTGGGACCATTATTCGGAAGATAGCCCTAAACTGTACTAGTTGTTACCCTGTGCTGTCCAGTACTAGTTATTACTCACTGCTACATGACAAGGCAGATGTGGTCAAGGCCCTTTGGGTAAAAGCAACTGAATCAGTAGAGAAAGAAGATTATTATGGCATGGAGAGAATGAGGCACCTGGGTGTAACCAGAGAGTCTGGCCGGCTCACTATGCTCAGAGGAAAGGCAGGATGGACATTTAACCAGATTGTGACTGGTACCGTCAGTATTGGAACTCTGCGCTGGCTGCTGAAGATGAGGACAGAGCATGTGTGGGAATGCCCCAAGTGCTGTGATGTCAATTCTTGACTCAACTCCATTTTATATTGTACTCATTGTTTCCCAGAGTTGTACAGTACTAGTTGTTACCATGTGCTAAACTGTAGTTGTTACCCTTTGCTATCATGTACTTGTTATTACTATATGCTATACTGTACTAGTTGTTACCCTGTGCTATACTGTAGTAGATGTTACCCTGTGCTATACTGTACTAGTTATTAACATGTGCTATAATTTACTAGTTGTTACCCTGTGCTTTACTGTAGTAGTTGTTACCCTGTTCTATACAGTACTAGTTATTACCATGTGCTATAATTTACTAGTTGTTACCATGTGCTATACTGTACTAGTTGTTGCCTGTGCTTTACTGTACTAGTTGTCACCCTGTGCTGTACAGTACTAGTTACTACCCTGTGCTATACTGTACTGGTTGTTACTCTGTGCTAAACAGTACTAGTTATTACCCTGTGCTATACTGTACTAGTTGTTACCTGTGCTTTACTGTGCTAGTTATTACCCTGTGCTTTACTGTAGTAGATGTTACCCTGTGCTATACAGTACTAGTTATTACCATGTGCTATAATTTACTAGTTGTTACCATGTGCTATACTGTACTAGTTGTTGCCTGTGCTTTACTGTACGAGTTGTTACCCTGTGCTGTACAGTACTAGTTATTATCCTATATTATAGTATACTGGTTGTTACTCTGTGCTATACAGTACTAATTATTACCCTCTGCTATACTGTACTAGTTACTACCACTTGCTGTACTGTACAAGATCTTAACCTGTGCTATAATTTACTAGTTGTTATCCTGTGCTGTACTGGTTGCTACCCTGTGCGATACTGTACTAGTTGTTACCATGTATTTAACTGTATTAGTTGTTACCCTGTGCTATACTGCATTGGTTGTTGCCCTGTGCTATACTGTACAAGTTGTTGCCCTCTACTATTATATAAATTATTATTTCTATTTTGTCTCTATAAAGTTTTCTGAAAAGTTTATAAAAAAAAAACTTTGAAGGGCCTTTTTTAACACCAGTGGCTCATGGGACATATGATGCTAAACTCATATTCTCATCAACCAGTCGACCCTCGACAAGTACCTTTACCAACTTTACTTATCAGGACTTTATTGGTACCAATTTTAGACTGAATGTATCAGGTTTTCAGGCAAACATCAAGCTGCTGGGGATACCAACCTGCAACACCTAACGGCACAAAGCAGAGTATTGACAAAGGGGGGGGGGGGGGAGGGAAGAATGAATGTCTTCTTCTTCTTTTTCTTCTGCGTTCATCCGAAGATGTAATTGCGTTGCGTCTGTTAACAACATGGCTGCGATATTTGCACCTTTCGGCCAACACATCCGACTTCTGCGGGCATTTGTTGACCGGGTTAGCCTTCCTGGTTAGTTTCACGGGACCTAGCAGTCTCACTGTTGTGTGGTCATCTTTGTTTCTCCGGTCACAGGTGGTGACCCAATCAGGCTGGTCCAGAGAGGCCACATAATGCTGATCAGCCCTCAAGAGAAGGTAGGGGCAGAACATGAGCATTCCCCGCCATCCAAGGAGGCTTCCACATGCTGTTTTCAGTGTGCTCAAAAATGTAGAAATTTTATATTTTCTGTTTTTAAGTTAAAAATGCATGTAATTTTGTTTTGTATTTTTCCTAAACATGTAATCTGCATGCAGAAACTTTTGGAGGACTTTAATAAAATTTTAGTTGAACATTTCTATTGAAATATCTTTAGGGTGACTTAGATCTTCTGAGTGACAACTTATTTGAGGACCTCATCCAAGCAGCGGAACCAAATACTTTCCTGGATGGAGAATCTCCAGACAGAAGCACAGCTTTCCTTTCAGACCATGACTACCTTGCACACAAGTCACCCAGCGAACACAGTGACAGCGGCATATCTGTCGTCTCAGATGAGTCACCCTCCATGTTGAGACTCAGCACAAGCTCAGACAAAAATGCCACTGAAGATCAATTAGAGCTCTATACTTCATCTGAGTCTTCGCTGACCTGTAACGGTCAAGTTGCAAGTTTGTATGATCCTTCCCTGACCAAGGTAGCAGATTCAAACTTTGATTACACAAATGATGAAATATCTGACACTTTTAATGAATTTGGTCACACAGCAAAGGATGATGATATTTCTATAGACTTTGGTAAGAACAAGGAAATTTTCTATTATTTAATTTAAAGTTATAATAGCATTTTAAATGGGTACCAAATAAAGTCCAGGGAAGTAAAGGTGGCTGGCATGATGCTGACCACATCACCCGCCAAGTGCCGATTAGTCAGTAAAATTTATGTCTAGCCCTATTTGCCAAATACTCATGAAAGTGTGGAAAAAAATCCTTAACTTTTTTTAAAAAACTTTATCATAGCTTTATATAAACATAATTAACATTTATTGTTAGAAAGTTACTGCAGTTGTTCCAAAAGTTTTCTTTTTAAGCCTCTAAGTGTACTTTTAATTTAAAAACTCGTTGCCATTATTTATCAGATCTTTGTTTTGTTTAAAATTCATAACTTTGACTGCTGATTCTGTGCGGTTATTCTAGCATCTTTATTAGAATTCTGCTTGTTTGGTCTTTACCCTCTCCACTTTTCCCTTTTTAAAACTAACCTCTGTTGGTCAAAATAGCATTGAGAAACAGTTGTTCCCAAACAATTTTGGGAGCACATATTTGCATGAAGAATCTATGGCAAAGCACTAGTAAATTAGTTAAAGTAAAAATCTTGAGATCATGCATTTTTCCTAAGGCAACTTATGCTGGTTCTGGACTCTCACTCAGTCATTGAAGAAAAAGATTGGAGCTTTTGAATTGAAATGTTATAGAAAAATTCTTAGAATACCATGGATCAAGAAGAGGAAACAAATTGACATTCTAAACTAGTTGAACATCAAGGAGAACTGGCTCATAAACAGTATCCTGTCTTAAAAGTTGAAGTATTTTGGCCACATCAAACGTCATGGTGGCTTGGAAAAGACGATGATGGAGGGTGAAGTTTGTGGAAGGCGAGGCAGGGGTCGACCACCGTGAAGATGGATACAGGACATTGAAGATGTATTGGCATTGAAAGCACATGATGCCGGAGAGCTTTCTAGGGAAAGGGATACTTTCAGACGTGTCGTGAAGAGAGGGACGTTCTGTAAAGGACTTGCTGATTGATGATGATATTTGCTGCAGTAATTTCTATTGCACCATATATATCTGTTGCTTGTCCATCATTGCCAGAAGGACTGTATTGCCATATGTAAGTCTGAGAGTGGGTTAGAAGGAGGCAAAATATGCGAGTCTGCAAACACTCACTTACCATCTGATAATGTATAACAAATGATGCACAAGTTCAGGAAAGGTACATTTTTAGGAATCTGTCCAAAGAACTTTGCTTTTGCCTTCTCATCAGGATGTTTTGGGAATGTGACATTGTCTGCTCATTCCAGACAGTGCTTTTGTGGCTTGCTTGGGCTTTGTTGGGGTGATACCTCTCTGCAAAGTTTCTGACATCTATTTGGTAATATTTCCTTGATTACTGAGAGAAGTAAACATGGGAAGCTTGCAATGGTTTGAATCATTTTGACTCATACAAGTTTTAGCATACGAGTTATATTTCAAACAAAGGTTGTACACCAAGAAAAACTTCTTGCATTTAAACAGGACATATACAAGGTTGAACATAAACCAGAGCATACATACAACAAGGTACCATTGTATATCTTTTATTTTTTGTTTCAGATTTTGATAGTCTTGATTCAGACTTTCAATCAACGCAAGTTCACAGTCAGGGGACTCAGTCACTTCTGGTTCTTGCTGAGTCTAACAAGCGGGTTTTCTCCTTGCAGAAGACTAATAAAGGAGATGGGACCCTGCCTTACACAATGAAAGATGTGGACCCAGGTGTAATAAGTTGTGGAAATGTAAGGATTAAATCATTGTAATAATATTTAAATAGTAGTACAGCAGTAATGGAAGGAGTAATTTAGCCTTAAATGTACCCGAGATGGAAGGAGTAATTTAGCCTTACATGTGCCTGAGATGGAAGGGGTAATTTAGCCTTACATGTACCCGAGATGGAAGGAGTAATTTAGCCTTACATGTACCCGAGATGGAAGGGGTAATTTAGCCTTACATGTACCTGAGATGGAAGGGGTAATTTAGCCTTACATGTACCCGAGATGGAAGGAGTAATTTAGCCTTAAATGTACCCGAGATGGAAGGAGTAATTTAGCCTTACATGTACCTGAGATGGAAGGAGTAATTTAGCCTTACATGTACCTGAGATGGAAGGAGTAATTTAGCCTTACATGTACCCGAGATGGAAGGAGTAATTTAGCCTTACTTAAGCTAAGATGCAAGCAGTTATTCAGCCCTAAAGTAAACTGGACTGGAATCAGGAATGTAGCCTTTAAAGCTGGGACAAAGACAAACCATTAGCAAATGAAGTGAGATATCTGGTTGTATTTGCTTGTTTCATTTTATTACCACCTCTATCATGTCAAGTGTTCCTGCTGAAAACAGACATTTTTACTATCTGCTTTTGGGTTATAGTAGGCATTAGTAATTTGAACCTTATTGCTTAGACTGGCTTATAACTGAGAATTATGTATCATGTAGTACAATAGTCCTCAGGTAGGAATGCTTGCATGCAATATGAGCCACATGTTTTACTTAACCTTTTTTTTTTCTTTTGTAACTAGAGCCAGTTTCAGAGAGGTTTGGTACATTTTGGATGATCCCTCACTAAGTTCCACTATACTAAGATTTAGTTTCTTCATCTTCAGCATATCAAGTCGTCATGTTCATTGCTGTAGATATCACCCATCTCCATTTATCTCTGTGATTAGCCTTCTTTTTCTAGTTGATGACTTCAGTGTATGTAGGTCTGTCCGTATATTAGCTCTCCTCTTTCTTCTTGGTCTGCCTCATGGTCTACTCCTATTTGACTCTTTGCTGAACACAATTTGTGCCACTGTTATCTGTCATTCTCTCTATCTGCCCCTGCTTATGCAATCTCTTAGTCAACAGTTAATTTATTATTGTCAAATATTATTCTCTTTGGGTGAATGATGACCAGAATTATTTTTTTTCAGTTTCCAGAACTCCATCTGTCGGATGAAGAGAAGGAGTTGCTGGCCAGAGAAGGTGTTACGCTTCCTACCAATCTCCCTCTGACTCGTGATGAGGAGCGTGTCTTAAAGTCTGTCAGGAGAAAGATCCGAAACAAGGTAAATTTTTCAAGCCAGTATAACATAAGGTTTTGACATTTAAAAGTCAGTCTGTTCGTGTGTTTATATAGTTTTATACCATGTCCTGAGACAAATAATATGATGCCAGTCAAGAGTTTGCTAGACATCATTCAACTAGAACTGTGGGTCGTGATCTTTCGTGGGTCGAACAACCCTCTCACAAGGGTGGCCTAAGACCATTGGAAAACCTATATTGATTGCAGTTATGAAGTCGCAACAAAAATAATTGTATTATTGGGTGTCGCCAGAACATGAGGAACTGTATTAAAGGATCACCACAACATGAGGAACTGTATTAAAGGATCACCACAACATGAGGAACTGTATTAAAGGATCACCACAACATGAGGAACTGTATTAAAGGATCGCCACAACATGAGGAACTGTATTAAAGGATCACCACAACATGAGGAACTGTATTAAAGGATCACCACAACGCGAGGAACTGCATTAAAGGGTCGCCACAACATGAGGAACTGTATTAAAGGACCGCCACAACATGAGAAACTGTATTAAAGGATCACCACAACATGAGGAACTGTATTAAAGGATCCTCACAACACGAGGAACTGTATTAAAGGGTCACCACAACATGAGGAACTGTATTAAAGGATCACCACAACATGAGGAACTGTATTAAAGGATCACCACAACATGAGGAACTGTATTGAAGGATCGCCACAACATTAGGAACTGTATTAAAGGATCACCACAACATGAGGAACTGTATTAAAGGATCACCACAACATGAGGAACTGTATTAAAGGGTCACCACAACATGAGGAACTGTATTCAAGGGTCATCACAACATGAGGAACTGTATTCAAGGGTCGTCACAACATGAGGAACTGTATTAAAGGATCGCCACAACATTAGGAACTGTATTAAAGGATCGCCACAACATTAGGAACTGTATTAAAGGATCACCACAACATGAGGAACTGTATTAAAGGATCACCACAACATGAGGAACTGTATTAAAGGATCGCCACAACATGAGGAACTGTATTAAAGGATCACCACAACATGAGGAACTGTAGTAAAGGATCACCACAACATGAGGAACTGTATTAAAGGGTCGCTGCATTAGGAAGGTCGAGAACCACTGAACTAGAATATCTTCTTCTTCTGTGTTCATCCAAAGATGTAATTGCATTGTGTCCGTTTACAGTATGGCTGTGATATTTTCACCCTTCGGCCAACACATCCAACTTCTGCGGGCATTTGTTGACCGGGTTAGCCTTCCAGGTTGAACTAGAATATTAAATTGAGTCTTCGAATCTGTGGATGAATAAACAGAAAAATTGGTCATTTATTTGTCGAACAGTAAATTACAGAGATTCTGAAGAGACTGGGAATGAAGAGAGAATAGCCAAAAGAAATTTAAAAAAAAAAAGAGATACAACTGAAATATTTTAGCTATACTATTAAAAGACACAACACTGTTTGTGTGAAAACCATACTGGATTGAAAAGTCAAAGGAAAGAGAAGGTCAAGCTATGGTAAATGATTTACATGTGGCAGCAACAGAGATGTACAGTTTGAATAAACTATTACTGGAAAAGTTATGCACAAGACTGGCTATGGGATGATGTGTTTACTTATGTTTGATATTCAAGAGTGTAATGGAGGTGATAGGATAGTGAATAGAAGATTGGCTCACATTAACTTCACATGCATTGGCTGTATAAAAAATGAATTAATGTCTTTATCACTTTCTGACTAGATTTCTGCGAAGGAAAGCAGAAAACGGAAACAAGGATATGTTGAGGGGCTCGAACAACGTGTCAAAGTGTGTACTCTAGAAAACCGTGACCTGCAGAAGAAACTTGACACTCTGGAGAAACAAAATATGTATGTACATTGTTTATTTATTTTGTGTGACTGTGATTAGCCATGTGATTACCATGGTATTTTCAAATTTATTAAGCATTCTTTTTGTTTGCACAAAGCGGAAGAGTTCATTTTCATTGTTACAGCTTTAGCCAGTTTCAATTTAAGCACACATCTATTCAGTATGTGGTAAATAACTCTGAAGACATGATCCTTATCAACTAAGTGCAAGTTTTTGATGGCTCAGCTAACATTTCTTAACTTACAGGCTTTGAGCATGTAAACAAAAAGACCACATGATAAATTTGACGTTAACATGGTAATCGCCTGGCTGATATTGAATTTCTGTCGGAGAAATCATTGTAACTTTGAATATTTCAATGAAAAGGATATGTGTTTGTGCTTCATTATTTGGTGACTTAACTCTGTAGTAATGCGTCTGATGAGATGCATCAAAATATGCCAGGCAATAAATTGTACACAGTATTTGTTTATGTCTGGACTACTTGAATATATTTGTGTCCTTTCTACATGAATAGACAAACTATTTTATAACAAGTGAAAATTTTCCTCCATGTTAATCATGTATTTCTTTTTCATTCACATTTGAACATCAAGATAATGTGTATGATTCTGTTACAGGTCTTTGATGGCTCAGCTAAAACGACTTCACTCGGTTTTTGGGAAATCCAAAATTCCCGCTCAAGCTTCTACTTGTGCAATGGTAAATTCTTTTGATGTGTTTTCCTTTAAAAATATATAATAAATTATACAACTGTGGCAGAATACACTTTTTATTTTTTTCTTCTTAGCTTTCACTGGCTGCAAACTCCTGTGGAAAGTTTTGGTTGTTTATCTACTTCTGGGTTTTGACCTTGTTTGAGAACTTTAAATTTGCTTGCAATTCTATTTTAAAGATCTGGCTTAATTTTATGCAGACACTTGGTTCCTTGCCTTTCAGGCAGATTCATCCCGACCTTGAAGATAACACCCCTAAATGATTATTTCTCTCCCCCCCCCCCCCCCCCACCCCCAGGCATGGGAAAGCATGTTACTATGGCCCTTATGTGAAGAAAAAAATAGTAACAGTTTGTCCTGTCAGGCATGTCATAAGATGCAACTGAGAAGGGTTTGTTTGGGTTGGCTACTCCAGTCACAAGTCATGATCAATTCACCTGTGTAAGTGAAGCTTTAATGCTGTTTAAAATAATGTATAAATTTTTTATAGTGTTGTGCTGTTTAAAATGTTATTGATTATACGTTACTATTTTGTTATTTATTTTTATTTCATTTTAGTAAGTATTCCTTGCTCTCTTTTTTCTAATAAGCTTTTATTTTTGTTTCTGTTGCAGGTTTTGATGCTGTCATTTGCGTTGTTCCTTGTTCCAACATTTAATCCATTTGGCTCCAGTAGCGAGAACCACAGTACAGTGTCCTCAACAAATTCACCAGTCAGGGGTCAGTGTATGTTATTGTTATTTTTATCTCTTTGTTTGTTGATTGTTCAATAGCTTTTGATTGCTCTAGACCTGTCATAGGGATACAGGGCTGAGGGTACATTCATGGATGTATTGTTTCATTTTTATTTTGAGAGTTCATGTCGAATCGTGTGTAGTGTCTACATTGTTCGCCTTCCCCTTTTCATTGAGCTTTTAAATCACATTTCTTTGATTAATTTTTTAATTTTCATTTGTTTATCTACTGCGTCCATGCAGTCTTCTACCTTTTTTTTTTTTAACTGGATCATTCTATAGTTTTGATTTCAAACATTAGAATGTTATAATTTTTTTTAATGTTGTTCTACCATCTTTATTAGGAAAATATAGAAATATAAACAATTAGCTTTATTAAAAACATAATTTTAAAAAAAAAACATTCGTAATAGCAAGCATTCATCAGTAGGCAAAAACAAGAAAAGGTAAAAAAATAACTGGAAACATAAAGGAATTTAAATAACTGCATTAAGGAACAGTAGTGCTGTTTGTTTTGTTTGTCAAAATAAGATTCCGAGGAGTGTTTGGCTGAGTGGTTAAAATGTTGTGCTCTCCCATGAAAGACCTGGGTCAGAATCCTTGGTAAGATGATAGACATTTACTTCTGTTGGGAGCAAAAAATAAACATCCCAACTTTGACACTAAACTTAATTTCATGCAGTGACTTCGACAGGTGTTCCAGTCTCCTTCCATGGATCACATGGAAAATCTCACCATAGTGCCAGATTTTGTAGAAGTATCGAGAATGTGAATATATACCACAATTACACATACAATAATTATACTTTTGTGAATAGGTTTTCTAATTTTAAAACAGAGCATGGCCAGCTGTCTGTTTGGTCTCTTTAAAAAAAATTAATTTCACAAATAGCCCTTTCTAGATTTGTTCAGTGATTGATTGGTCTTTTCAAGAAAGTTTTCTGTGAGATGAAGTATCCAGTCTTAAGCTGCAGTACTCACAAAGTATTAGAATGTGCAAGGAATTTTTAAATGAGCATTAGCATCATTTGCTTTAATATTCTCATCACCTTTGAATTAACAACCAAATCATTTCATCAATAGGTCTCTTTTAAAAAAAAAAAAAAAAATAATTGACATTAACCTGTCATTGCTGCCTTTTTTAATATATGCCTTGAGGCATTTCAGGAGTAGAGAAAAGAAGGGAAGTGTTGGACAGGGGGTTAGGAGTCCTAGGATGTGGGGCCACCTGGCTACAGGAGAAAATTTCATCTCTTACCAAGGATCGAACCTCGATGTCCCACGTAAGGGCCAGTCGACCAGCCAAAACTCACCGACATCAGCATTTGTACAAAATCCTAAATGCTGATTAAATGCTAGTCATTTGTTCTGTCATTCGGCTAGGGTGAATCTGCTATTTTACATTTAGGAACTTTCCAAACTGCATCTTAATGCAGTCTTCTTCTGCATTCTTGTGAAGATGTAATTGCATTGTTCCTGTTTACAGCATAACTTTGATATTTGTGCCTTTTGGACTTTACATCTGACTTCTGCAGGCATTTGTTGACCAGGTTAGCTTTCCTTATTATTACAATATTAAATGTGTGCCATATTTATTTCCGAAATTTATATTTTTTTTTAAAATCAGTTTTCTCTATAATTTACAGTTCTGATTACATTTATTTCCTGTAGGTAAAGCACGCAATTTACTTGAGCATGATGGGACTGGTTCCACTGGCAATGATGATGATGATCCATATGGTGTTAGCCCTCGTCCAAGCTCCCCCTGGGAAGTACAGACTCCAGTACTAGCATTAGCTGGCAAAAAGAGAGAAGTTCTCAGGCAAGACGATGCATCTTATGTGGAGCCAGACATTGCTGACCTTGCCAAGAAAATATCACCAGTGTTAGCAGGAGATATCCAGTTGGACTTGGCCAGTAGAGTTCAGGATTATACTACTGGTGTTAACAAAAATTACACTGAAAGTGTTATTACAGATCAAAACTTTGCAGACAGAAACTCTGAAGTTGCAGCAGAAAGCTAAAGCTGACAGCAGAAGAAAGGGTATCAGTGATCACACAGTTTTTGGTTCTCTTGTTTTTATTTCATGTTATAGAATTTATATACAGTTGAGAATTTATCTATTTTTTTGTTGTTATTATTTTTTTATATATAAGGTTATAATTCACTCCCAAATGTGGCTTGTTTTGATATGAATTCACTAGTTCTGATCACTTTGCAGCCTAAATTTAGATAATCAGTAAATAAAGTTATATAATTTTGGTCAGCTGCCAGCAAAGAATATGTTTATATTATCTTTGTACTTTTTTGTTGTTTTTGTTTAAGTTGTTTACCGTAGTTTCTGTAATTATTTTATTAATTAAGGTGTATACGGTTCAGATTAAGTAATCTTTCTTCTTTTTTTTTTGTCTCTGGGTTTACTCTTAAAATGATGCTGTGTTGTGTTTTACAGCTAAACTATGTTATATGTGCTTATCAACCCAACAGATCTGATTTCAGCAAACCCCTATGTAGTCTGCTTGTACAGCCTGCTTGTACAGCCTGCTTGTACAGCCTGCTTGTACAGCCTGCTTGTACAGCCTGCTTGTACAGCCTGCTTGTACAGCCTGCTTGTACAGTCTGCTTGTACAGCCTGCTTGTACAGCCTGCTTGTACAGCCTGCTTGTACAGCCTGCTTGTACAGCCTGCTTGTACAGCCTGCTTGTACAGCCTGCTTGTACAGTCTGCTTGTACAGCCTGCTTGTACAGCCTGCTTGTACAGCCTGCTTGTTAGCAGGGAAGTGAGTCTGTTCTTTGGTCCCCACGATGGGGCTCTGGAACCCAAACAGGAAATTTCACTTCTTGCCGAAACTGAAAACAGTTCTCGTTAGACTATTTGTATTTCAAGACGTTTACCATATTCGTCATAATAATCTGTCTGTTCTTTGTGAAGTCTTGTTTTTTCTTCACATCGGCTGAAAGTTCTGGTTGGTTGCTTATCTGTGGACTTTTGTCTTATTCCAGAACCTGATTGTTGCATGCATACCCATTTTACAGAGATACAATCTGTTGGTTCCTCATGCACTGACATGGAAGGAAGCCCTCAGTTAGTCAACTGTTATGACATGCTTGTTTGGGAAGGCAGTGGATTTATTTTTGTTTTCATCACAAAGGGACCCCAGAACCCACACAGAGATTTGGGAAGCTAATTATCTTATTCAGACTGATATTTCTATTCTTTGAGAAGTTTACTGTCATTATTAGAGTAATCTGTCTGCTCTCTGAGAAATGTACTGTCCTCTTTGAGGTAGTGTTTCTGTTCTTGAGAAGTTCTTTATTTTCATTATAGTAATCTTTTCTTGAAGTTTATTATCTTTGATACATATTAATAAGTATGTATTCTTTTTTTTTTTCTTTTTAAATATTTTTATCTTTTGAAAAAGTATGCAGTCCTTGCTAAATAAATCTTGGTTTTCATGAAAATTAGTAATGCACTATAAAAGTACTGATGTGTTCCGACTGTAACAGAATGATAAACATTAAATGTTTGGACTACACAAGAATGACGAACACTGGATGTCCCAACACACATGGTCAGTCAAGACTATCAAGGGGCCAGAAACGTCCCCAAAATAAAGAGTTACATTCTGGTCACTAGCAGAGATTTGACACTGTCTTTAAGGAAATCAGCTTGAATGATTACTTCATGTTTATGATGGGGATTGTTGATTGTTTTAAAGAGAATCAGCTTGAGTGATTGCTTTTGAATGATTGCTTCATGTTTATGATAGAGCTTGATGATTGTTTTAAAGAGAATCAGCTTGAATGATTGCTTCATGTAAAAGATGGAATTTGATGATTGTTTTAAAGAGAATCAGCTTGAGTGATTGCTCTTGAATGATTGCTTCGTGTTTATGATGGAGCTTGATGACTGGTTTTAAGAGAATCAGCTTGAATGATTGCTTCATGTTTATGATGGAGCTTGATAATTGTTTTAAAGAGAATCAGCTTGAATGATTGCTTCATGTTTATGATGGAGCGTGATGATTGCTTTAAAGAGAATCAGCTTGAAGGATTGCCTCCTGTTTAGAATGGAGCATGATGATTATTTTTTAAGACCATAAACTTGAATGATTACCTCATGTTTATCATGGAACTTGATGATTGCTTGAAAGAGAATCAGCTTAAATGATTGCTTCATGTTTGTTATGGAACTTGATGATTGCTTGAATTACCTGATGCTTATGATGAAGCTAGATGATTATGATTGCTTACAAGATAATCCACTTGTTTGATTGCCTTTGGGTGAAGTAATGATATGAACTCTGAACATTCAAAATGTACTGTGAATGTATGCAGCCTCAAAGGCTGTTTCTTCCTTGACAGACAACACTTGAGTTGAGTTAAGAACTGACATCACAGCACTGGGGACAGTCATGAAAAAGTTCCAGTATGCAGTGGTACTAGCAGCAGTCTGTTAGTTTGTCTGTCTTGCCTTGCCAGGTAATTTCCTGCTACTGTTTTAGACTGGGGTCACATGGAACCACAGATTAATGATCAAAGTCCACCTTGATGGGATTTAGTGAACGAAGCCCATCCTGAAGGGTTTTAGTGAACAAAGCCCATCTTGAAGAGATGCATCTGGGCCTACATGCAAGCATGTTAGCCACTTCACTAACGTGGATCGTTGTTTGCATATACTTTTTAGTAATTATATATAGAATTTATTATATTCACAGAGGATGTCTCATTTTGAGAAACGCAGTATTTTGTTTGTTCGTTGGCAGTTTTTAAAGTGTGTACATAATGTTGAATAAGAAATATTTTTAAGATGTGTGTTTATATCGCAATTTTTACATGAGTTAAATATGTGATTGTTACTTAATACGGATTTGATATGTTTATATGGATATCATAATGTTTATATGAATATCATAATGTTTATATGATTATCATATGTTTACTTCATAGACAAGACTAGTAGCTTCAGAATGTATGTGGCCTTTCAAAATTTCATACAGATTGGTTTGCCAAAAATTAAAATATAATGTCTGCTGAATGGACATTTTCGAATGCAACGTAATTTTTTATTTTATTTCACAATTTCTAAATTTGGCTGCGCTTTATTCATGTCCTTGTGTTCTGATGATTATTTGCATATGTAGATTTTGGCAGGTCAGTGTAACTTACATTTGTGATACACATCACAGCTATGTTATGGAAGTTTTGTTGTTGAATTAAAACATTGTTAACAGAATTTTGGTTTCATTCATTTATTATTTAATTCTCTCAGTTCTTGTCATCATTGGGGTGAACGGAAATGAAAGAGCTGACAGATTGTCTGCAGTAGTTAGTCGAGGAAGAATTATAAACGGCATACATAATGAATGTACTGCATTCTAAAGACACTGAGACAAAGAAGTCATAGATGAACCACCAGCTGGAAATGGATATTAAACCAAGACAAGCATGTGGAAACCATTTGTAGGGAAGAAGACATGCCAACCAAATCCTACTGGGTACGTTGAGCATGAAGACACTGAGATGGCTGCTGCATCTGAGGATTGAGCATGAATGGGTCAGACCAATGTGCTAGAATGTCGATATAGACAACAAGTTATCATCATCTTCATCACTCTATGACATACTCTGTCCTGAGCATTGGTTTTCTCTTTCTGGCTTTTATATTGTACTTGGGCACAGGCCCTGGCTGAAGTCACGCCAAAATGTTCCATCTGTTGCCATCTCCTGCAGCGTCCTCAATATATCTTTATTGCTGTTTCTCGTGTGAGGGGAGCCATGGTAAGACGCCAGACGCTTGCCTGTCAACCTGTAAGTCTAACTTTCAAATCCTCACTGAGGCAGCTTGTTTCTTTAGAATTGACGCTGGCTCGTGGATCGACCCAGCCTAATGGAGTACTAGGTAAATGTCCTGTAAAGTCAAGGTGACTGTAGTAATATCGACCGCATCACACCTGGGGTGCCCACTGGTCTGTACAAACATAGCTCCACTGCCTTCTAACAAATATGTTGTCAATGGCAACTAACATATACTTTGTTATCTTAGCACCTTATGTGGATTTCTAATTTCTCAACAAACCGACAATGACAGAAAATATTATCTTCACAGGCTCTGTAATACCCAGAATAAATAAATCAAGAATTGACATCTTGCACTCAGGACATTCCCACACATGCTCCGTCCCCTTGTTCAGTAGCTAACAAAGAGTTGACATGCTAATAGTACCAGCTGTAAGCTGATTAAAAGTCTGCCTTTGTTTCGACATCAGTGTTGATTATCTTCCAGAACCTCTAATCATCCCCGTTGAATTAGTCTTTCAGTGTATGGATTCTCTGGCTGTTCTGTTGCACAGTCCATAGAACAATAGTTCTCAACCTTCCTAATGTTGTGACCCTTTCTTACAGTTGCTTATGTTGTGGCTACCCTTTCATACAGTTCCTCATGTTGTGGCTACCCTTTCATACAGTTCCTCATGTTGTGGCGACCCTTTCATACAGTTCCTCATGTTGTGCCGACCTCCAAACATACAATATATTTCCGATGGTCTTTGACAACCCCTGTGAAAGGGTCCTTTGACCCCAAAAAGAGTCACGACCCACAGGTTGAGAACCGCTGGCATTGAACCTTCACCATGTCCACTTTATGAATAGCTTACTGGAGAGAGGAGAGGTAGCAGTTAATCCTTCAGCCTGCTTGTTACCTCTCACACCTGAATATCCTGGACAGAGAATCCAGGATATGCTCCTGATATAAATAATGTTCCTGATATAAACAATGCTCCTGATATAAACAATGTTCCTGATATTTATAATGCTCCTGATATAAATAATGCTCCTGATATAAATAATGCTCCTGATATAAATAATGTTCCTGATATAAATAATGCTCCTGATATAAATAATGTTCCTGATAAAAATAATGTTCCTGATATAAATAATGTTCCTGATATAAATAATGCTCCTGATATAAATAATGCTCCTGATATAAATAATGGTCCTGATATAAATAATGTTCCTGATATAAATAATGCCCCTGATATAAATAATGCTCCTGATATAAATAATGCTCCTGATATAAATAATGCTCCTGATATAAATAATGCATCTGATATAAATAATGCTCCTGATATAAATAATGCCCAGGAGACACAAAAAACGTATTCTACAATATTTCAAATCTTAAAAGTGTGGGCTTTTTTTGCTCATTTCTGAACAACACAACTCCATGGTTGAATAACTTACTGCTATCCATGGAATTTTATGAGAAAACGATTATAGGTGGTGAATAATTAACTTATGACTGACAAATATAAAAGTGTATCAAAGCCAGATTCTCCAAGAATAACCTTGCGAGAGACATTGATGAGAGGTACCATGCTGGTTTGTTCACATAATATCAAAATAAAAATAAATGTAGAGCCTTGTATGAATTATAAGGTCACAACAGGAGACTAAGTAAATGAATAATGTTATGTAATATGTTATTAGTATTAGATATCCAACTTTTACATTTTTATAACTTTTTATAACACTATCAGACAGTCGGGTGAAACATGAACAATTGAAAATCAAAAATTCCAATTCAAAACTATCTATGTTTAGCTTATCACTTACTCAGCTCACTTTCTTTCCTCCCTCCTCCCTCCCCCACTCTTTCTCCATAGAGTCACTGCAATCAATACCTACAATCTTGCCATTCCAAACAGCTGCTACACAAGCAATTGTAAAGTTCATAAGGAGCTCAGGTAAAATGTATTTAGACAATTGGGAGTAATGGCAACAGGTGGGACAGAATCACACAATGCATTGATAAACAGAGAAATGGTTTTAAATAACTTAAAGGATAGAAAGAATTTCAATAATCAAGGCAGGCTGGAATTTCAGTAACAACTTGTCAGAATAAAAAATTTTAGAATAACTATTTTAGCAGTAGTTACAGTAATAGCCTTTTGTAAGTTAAAATAACTATCTGGGTCGTTACAGTAAAAACGTTTTGTGAACTCTTGTTCTTCATCATTCCGAGGCTTCTGCTAGTTATCTCTGGTTTTGTTAAAGAAAAGGTTAAAATAACTATCTGGCCAGAAAGTACAGAAAAAACTGCGGCAGTTTAAGTGGCAACTGTTTGTCGTGTGTGAAGAAATTGTAACTATCTGAATGAAGATTGGTATCACAAGAAGAAAACTGTTTAAAAGATATTTAGACATGATAATTTAATCATTCTTTTTGTGTCATGCAATACTCATATTCTGGAACAAGACTAATGTACATATAAAGATTTAAAACCGAAAGAAAAGTAAAAGAGAGAGCTTCATAATATTACAAACACAAACGAAACATGCTCTACGAGCATACAACGAACAGCACTACTGCCCTAGAGCAAGAGGCAGACCGAGAGTACAATGGATAGACAATATATCAGAGATCCTGAGGCAACACGGACTAACAACAACACGTGCAACACACCTGGCCCAGGATAGAAAACTGCGACTCCCCACTACGCTGTGAGGCAATTGTGGACAAGACAAGACAAGACAACGAAACATGAACGTTGCGGTTAGAGACTAAAGTACAGAAATGGGCAATGGGTGACTAACAGGAACTTTGCCCTGCAGTTTACAGCTGGTGAATGTGAAGAGAAAGAAGAAGAAGATACATCATTTAACATCTAAAGAAGTCAATTAAGATATTCGTAACGGCTACGCTACACCAGCCGGGGTAACATGCAATACTGTCCGGCTGAGAATGCATTGTCAATGCGATTTATACAAAGGGAAAAAGTAAAAGTGCTAATAAACATCGATAATATGACATCACCATTATCAAGCGTCTTGCCAATTGATGTTGTTGATCACGCTTATCCACATCTTGCGATCTCCAACAGGATGTATCGGTTCGGTTGTGAACATCCTAACATGCAGTGACAGAGGGCTGCCAAGAGGCTTCTCTTCTCATCTTTACACAGTTTCTATTTTCATCAGTCTTTCCAGATGTAACATATTCCAGTTTTTATTTTCTATTAGAATGCTATTCTCTATCTGTGTGGGTATGCCCTGGACCATATTGGGGGGGGGGGGGGCATACCCACTTCCCCTAACAAGCACTTCGTAAAAATAAACTACTTAGGGGTGTTTTCTTCAAAGTCGGAGTGTTTTTGTTTGATAGGCCAGGAACCAACAGTCTGCATACAAGCAAGTCAGAAATGTAAAACGGATGTATGCACGCACAAATTCTAGAGCAAGACTAGTTCAGAAGTGGACTGCCGCTGTCTAATCCTTCATACCTCTCTCTGTCTGTCTGTCTGTCTGTCTGTCTGTCTGTCTGTCTGTCTGTCTGTCTGTCTGTCTGTCTGTCTGTCTCTCTCTCTCTCTCATCTCTATTCGGCACATCTCTCTCTCACTCTCGTAAGGTTTCTTGGACGTCCCCTATCCCTCATATTTCTTTTTTTTTGATTTCGTGATTTGAGTGTCTGTCCAGTATTCCCGAGGCACATGTTGCAATTTTTTGCCTTTCTCAACAAAGTTTTCGCCGATACTTGTTCAGGTTTCTTGGACGTCCCCCTATCTACAAGCCTCATTTATGTTCGTTCTATATCTTTTTACATTATTACTGTCATGTGTTAAAATTAAAGCGAGTAGTCTTTAACTTTTCTTCCCGAAATAGAAATAATGAGCCCATTATGTTGTCTCACTCTCTTAGTATTGACTCTAGAGGACAAAAGGGGCTGGGTTGACAGTGTGAGAACCGCCGCCAGAGATTTATCACTAGCATGGCGATAGCCCTTGCAGCAGAGACAGAAGCCTTCTTTATTTCTTCGCGACAAACAGTTTGCCACCACTAAGGATAACATGCTTTTATTCGACATCGAATCTACAAGCATGGGGTTTATTATTCCTGTTAGTATTTAGTATTGTTATTATTAACAATAACACATTTAAGAACAGAAGAATATATAGGCATATATAGATTGTATTAGTAAAAGCCATAATAATTAATGGTACTTGAATTTTATACTACCACATCTTGTCGGCTTCGAGATTTGGTAGGGAAATCCACAGAACGTTCAATTGTATAGGGAAGTTACGGTTAGGCTTATTAGTAGCTGATATTTATTTAACACTAACTATAACCCGCCATAACATGGTACTGTCCAGGGAAACCCCTAGGGATCCCTAGGACCTCTCTATGAAATCTCAAAGCCGACAAAATGTGGTCGTATAAAATTAAAGTACCTAATTAATTAAAAAATCAAATAGTAACATCTCAGATGACTTATAGTATTTCTGCCCTCCCCTGATCCATCCTTCATGTTTAAGTTGACGACTGTCCTGAATGCTAAAGTATTTACCAGAAAACAGTCTTTCTGAGAACAGCCTTATTCTGTACCAGTTGTTCAAACAGTCCCCACAACTTTCTTTAATGTTCACTAGAACCAACAGGAAAAGCATGATTATTGAGACACTTAAGCAATATTTTTCTTCTGTCACTATTGTTCATTATGGCCCCCCCAAAAATGTACCAGGCAAACTTAACACTATTTCCACAGCTCTGAGAACAGTGTCAGATCTAATTCATTCTTCTCAAATTCAGTCCACACTTAGACTCATCTGCCCATCATACAAACAGTTGGTTCTTTCCAGTCTCTTTTTATCTGTGAAACGATTTGTTTAGCCCATTGCTATTAATGGAATATTCTTGCTTCATCATCTGAACTAGAAAGATATTAGCTTTTACAAGATTTATTTGGAAAAGTGTTAACTCTTTGAGTCCAAGGAGGTTTAGCATCACAGGCCCAAGGGGTAGTCAAGAGAGACATAAAATCGGCGCATCATGCGTTCACTGGGCCTCTAGGTAGGAATCTATAACGTATGATGCGTTCCGTGGGACTCAAAGAGTTGACACACTTTAGCATCATGGGTTCTCTTGTTTTCTGACACCAGCCTCAGTCTGTAACATTGTGCACCTTTGGTGGCCAGCATTTTTTTGGATTTGTAGGCTTGAGGCTACTTTTCATTTTACAGATCACTGATGGTCTTCTACTTTATAGACAGACTATAGACAGACTGTGGAGACTGGATACCAGTGTTGCCACTTTTCTTTGACAAAAAACATCAAAAACAGAGTAAAAAAATATCTAAAAACATATAAATTTGCGTGGAAAACATCTAGAAAAAACATCAAAAATGGCCACACTGCTGGATACATATTGTAGAAATGGGACACTGAATATGCATGAGCTATGAAAGCACACAGGGCTGGAGAATTGGCTAGAGACAGAGATTTCCAGACATGCTATGAAGAGAGTGACATTCTGTAAAGGACATGATGATTCTTTGATTGATCGATAGACAAACTATTAAAGAAGAGTGACAAAATGAGGGAAAATGCAACTATGGGCTATGTCTCATGGCTTGCTCGTTGACTAGAAAACCATGTTTGACATGTTGGGCATGTCTTGTGTACACTACCTGATGCTGCCATGTTATTACCGTTGAACAGAAAAACAGTTCTTGTTGCTGGCATTTGTCCGTCTATCCCGGTGATGCTGTTCCATTGTGCTACAGTGAGAGGCACAGGAATCACAACCCATGGTGATACCAGTTAAGGCCAGGAATGAAGTTCCTTTCTTTCCATAGCACAAAATGTCGACAGTATTGTAGAGACCATTTGTTGCCCTCCAGCATGATCCCTTGCTCAGCCTGCTTTGTTAACTCCAAATATTGAATTAAGAATTGACATCACAGCACTCGGGACACTCCCTCAAGTGCTCAGTCCCCATCTTCATCAGCAAGGGAAGAGTTCCAATTCCAAGGATACCAATAACCGTCTGATTGTATCTCTGTCTCATCCTTCCCCTGAGAGTTGAGCGTCTGCCAGATCCCCTAGTAACTCCTCCCAGTGCCATTCTTTTTAGACCGTAATGATCTGTCCGCGCCTTGCACTGTTCACTTGCTTCCAAAGGGCCCTCACAATATCTAATTTATCATAAATTAATTCACCACCAAGTAGTGCAGAGCCAGCCAGTTTGTCAGCCTGCTCTTTTCCGAACACACTCTCTGACATAGTATGACCTGGAGAAAATATCCAAAGTATGCTAACATGTTAACTCCAAAAAAAGCTGATATCCATAAATTAGGAACAGCATGCTGCAGAAGCTGCCAGATCAGATGAACACTGCTCTGTTCCTCACACAATTTACTGAATATTATTATGCATGAAATAATAATAATAATAAATTGAAAAAAAAGACACATTACTCATCAGTGCTTTCTTTGACAGCATACAGATTGTTAGGCCGGCGATCTCTTGGAGCTAAAAGACTGGTAGTTTCGAGCAAGGTGCTGCTTCCAGCAATCCCGACACAGAACTGTGATGTGGTTCTTACCTTCCCAGCGAACACGGAGGATGCCACACTCATGTGGTTGTTGGCACGGCTCAAGTCTAGGGCGCCGGCACTCACAGTACATGTCAGACATCACAGCCATACAGGAATATATGGATTTTACCTAACAGCTGTCTACGAAAAGTAAGTATGCATCATAATCCTGTTATTTATTAGTCACAAAAGGCTCACATATGACATCACATATGGATGTCGGCTTTCCTCCGAATAACGGCCACAAACTATGGCAGCCAAAAACACACCCTGACAGGGCCTCAGTCGCATGTAAATTGTGGACTTCCAGTGACTTAAACTGCAGACAGGCGATTATACTGCCACCGCTGAGAGTATCTCCCGCGTTGTGCGTAGCAGGGGCTATAGATGGCTGGGACTCACTAGTAACAGTTTCCGCATCTCCTGCAGGTTTGCTCGTGAGACCCAGCAATCTAGTTTAGCTCCACGTCGCGCGGAGCGGCGCGGGAGATACTCTCGGCGGTGGTGATATAGCTGCCGGAAGTCTGCAATTTACATTTGACTGAGACCCTGTTTTTAGCCGCCATATTATGTGGCCGTTATACGGAGGATAGCCTGGATGTCAATTATGGACTCTCACTCGATCTTTGAAGAAACAAAATTGAAGCTTTTGAACTCAGATGCTACAGAAGATCCTTAGAATGCCAAGAAGAAGAAAAACACAGACATCCTACATGATCTGAATATCAAGGAGAATTGGCTCATAAACAGCAGCTTGTCCTGAAAGCTGAGGTATTTAGGCCATGGTAGGCGTCCTGGTGGCCTGGAGAAAACAGTGAGGAGACTGCACTTTCTGGAAAATGAGGCAGAGGTTGACCTCCACAAAGGTGGATATAAGACATTGAAGATCCATTGGCTATGAAAAAGCACATAGGGCTAAAGAAATTGGCTACAGACAGAGAGGCTTTCAGGTGTGCGGTGAATAAAGCAACATTCTGTAAAGAACCTGCTGGTGCTAATGATATGGCTCAATCTATTTCTGTCTGCCGAAGTGTCACGTACAGATGTCCAGAGTAACTAATCCCAACTGAATAAAGGATGGATTTTGGTTTGGTAAAGAAACACTTTCATTTCGGCTGGATATCTCTCTAAGTCTTCCAGTCTTCACCCAAATAAAAAACAAACAAAAGAAACTGTTTAAAGGGAAAGGACTGATTTCGTCGCTGTAGGTTTTATTCTGAATGGTTTGGTCTCCTTCCTCAGAGAATCTGCTAATGCACCAAGAAGCTTCGAGACATATATTACAGTTACACTTTTATGCTTTGAGGCAACAGATATTATTAATTATTTATTCCACTATTATTTCCAGCCTTCTACAAGGAGCAGAAGAACTAGGCATTTTGAAGCCGCTGAAGTCGGAGTATGGAGGAGGGATGAAAGAGTTTGTGTATGAAGATCAGGACTGTTTTGCTGGAGTTGAAGATGAGGCTTCGTTTCTTACAAGCCAGGAGAGGCAGAGCATTGTGCTTCATTTCCTCCATGAGCTTCGTGCGACTGGAGATGATTCACTGGAAGGAATCTCATTCATTGAAGGGCAACCAATAGGTAAAGTTATTTTTGTTTTCATTTATTGCAGTAATTATTTATTGATTTAATAAAATAAATAATATTTGGTAATTGGTAAGTTTGTAAATTGTTTTAGTATCTGTGATAACATAATGTACACTTGCTCACTTAACAGTGGTTTGGATTCAGTTTCAGCATTGCCAGATTTTTTTTCTGACTGGCACGGCTGTGCAGGTTTTGGTAAAGGACCACTTTCATAGCACATGGATATCACAAAAAATGGTCCAGTCTCCTTTTAAAGATCACATAAGTGTAATCCTCGCACACTGCATGAACTCTGTAGCACAGTGGAATAGTGTACATCCATGTGTACAAGAATGATAACTTGCTAATAATTTTTATGTATAGATTTGTTTTCTCAGTTTGATATGTAGCATGGCCAGCAGTCTGTTCAGTCTGCTCGTGTTTAGATGTATGCCCAGGGATGTTCTACATGAACAACATGCACATGTACCCACAGCATTTTGCCCCCTAGTCTGACAAGGTGAGGTGTCTATTCTGCTATCTCAGGATCAAGGAGACCTATGCCATTCTTTTCTTATCCGTATTAATGGACATTCTGTGCGTTGAACTAGGTATGTGTGAGCCAGCGAAGAACATTTTTATCTATGAACCATTCCATTTCTGTGCCCCCGTTATAACACAGAAAAATGTTTAACAGGATATGATTTGTTGTACCTTGCTAAGAGGTGGAATGTTTGTATTTTTAATATTGTCAATGGAGCCTCGAACGAAATATAATCTACATGTATTTACTATTTTCATTGCCACTGCTAAAGAAATGTAATCTACGTATATTCAATATTTTCAGTGCCATTGCTAAAGAAATGTAATCTACGAATATTCACTATTTTCATTGCCACTGCTAAAGAAATGTAATCTACATGTATTCACTATTTTCATTGCCACTGCTAAAGAAATGTAATCTACATGTATTCACTATTTTCATTGCCACTGCTAAAGAAATGTAATCTACGTATATTCACTATTTTCAGTGCCATTGCTAAAGAAATGTAATCTACGAATATTCACTATTTTCACTGCCGCTGCTAAAGAAATGTAATCTACGAATATTCACTATTTTAAACGCTGCTAAAGAAATGTAATCTACGAATATTCACTATTTTCACTGCCGCTGCTAAAGAAATATAATCTACATGTATTCACTATTTTCAGTGCCACTGCTAAAGAAATGTAATCTACATGTATTCACTATTTTCAGTGCCACTGCTAAAGAAATGTAATCTACATGTATTCACTATTTTCAGTGCCATTGCTAAAGAAATGTAATCTATGAATATTCACTATTTTCACTGCCGCTGCTAAAGAAATGTAATCTACATGTATTCACTATTTTCAGTGCCACTGCTAAAGAAATGTAATCTACGAATATTCACTATTTTCACTGCCGCTGCTAAAGAAATGTAATCTACGAATATTCACTATTTTCACTGCCGCTGCTAAAGAAATGTAATCTATGAATATTCAATATTTTCAGTGCCATTGCTAAAGAAATGTAATCTACGTATATTCACTATTTTCAGTGCCATTGCTAAAGAAATGTAATCTACGAATATTCACTATTTTCACTGCGGCTGCTAAAGAAATGTAATCTACATGTATTCACTATTTTCACTGCCGCTGCTAAAGAAATATAATCTACATGTATTCACTATTTTCAGTGCCACTGCTAAAGAAATATAATCTACATGTATTCACTATTTTCACTGCCGCTGCTAAAGAAATGTAATCTAGGAATATTCACTATTTTCACTGCCGCTGCTAAAGAAATGTAATCTACGAATATTCACTATTTTCACTGCCGCTGCTAAAGATATGTAATCTACGAATATTCAATATTTTCAGTGCCATTGCTAAAGAAATTTAATCTACGTATATTCACTATTTTCAGTGCCATTGCTAAAGAAATGTAATCTACGAATATTCACTATTTTCACTGCCGCTGCTAAAGAAATGTAATCTACGAATATTCACTATTTTCAGTGCCATTGCTAAAGAAATGTAATCTACGAATATTAACACTGTTTCAGTGCCATTGCTAAAGAAATGTAATCTAGAGATATTCACTATTTTTCATGTGCCACTGCTAAAGAGACTGTAATCTACATATATTCACTATTTTCATTGTGCTAAAGAAGATGTACTAACGTGTATTCACTATTTTCCTTAGATAAGTAATCACGAATATTCACTATTTTCACTGCCGCTGCTAAAGAAATGTAATCTACGAATATTCACTATTTTCACTGCCGCTGCTAAAGAAATGTAATCTACAAATATTCACTATTTTCACTGCCGCTGCTAAAGAAATGTAATCTACGAATATTCACTATTTTCACTGCCGCTGCTAAAGAAATGTAATCTACGAATATTCACTATTTTCACTGCCGCTGCTAAAGAAATGTAATCTACGTATATTCACTATTTTCAGTGCCATTGCTAAAGAAATGTAATCTACGTATATTCACTATTTTCAGTGCCACTGCTAAAGAAAATTTATCTACGTATATTCACTATTTTCAGTGCCACTGCTAAAGAAAATTTATCTACGTATATTCACTATTTTCAGTGCCACTGCTAAAGAAAAGTAATCTACGTATATTCAATATTTTCAGTGCCATGCTAAACAATGTATCTAAGATATTCAATATTTTCATACTGTACACAAGTCACACTGTGGGAGAGACTGGAGCCTTAGTTCTGTACGTGTTCAAACTGTGGGATGTTCCAAGACTGGAGTAAGTGCCACTGCTTACGGAATGTAATCTCTGTATGTTTATTGTTTTTAGTCTCACTGCTAAAGAAATGTAATCTACATTTGTTAAAAAAATATGTTCTGTGCCACTGCTAAAGAAATGTAATCTCTGTATGTTTACTATTTTTCAGTGCACTACTAAAGAAATGTAATCTACATATTTTACAGTTTTCAGTGCCCCTGCTAAAGACATGTAATCTACAGATGTTTACTACTGTCAGTGCCACTACAACTGAAATGTAATCTACCTGAATTTATTATTTTCAGTGCAACTACTAAGGAAATGTAAAAATCTGTTTCTTTACTATTTTCAGTGCCGCTGTTGAAGAAACATAATTTACATATATTTACTCATTTCAGTGCCGCTGCTAATAACAAAGAAGGTTGTATCTCAAGTCTTTCCTTGCACAACCATGAAGATCTCAAACATTTGCACCAGACTTGGGTTCGGGCAGTGTTTTCTCCACAACCTTTAGGTTTGTTACCTATATTAACGGTATCTGGTTTTATTTTTCAGAATATCTATTTTGTTAATTTCCCTGATGATATACTGAAAATATCTTACCTATGTACGCAAGTCACACTGTGGAAGAGACTGGAGCCTTACATATGTACAGTCACACTGTGGAAGAGACTGGAGCCTTACATATGTACACAAGTCACACTGTGGAAGAGACTGGAGCTTTACATATGTACACAAGTAACACTGTGGAAGAGACTGGAGCCTTACATATGTACACAAGTCACACTGTGGAAGAGACTGGAGCTTTACATATGTACACAAGTCACACTGTAGAAGAGACTGAAGCCTTACATATGTACACAAGTCACACTGTGGAAGAGACTGGAGCCTTACATATGTACACAAGTCACACTGTGGAAGAGACTGGAGCCTTACATATGTACACAAGTCACACTGTGGAAGAGACTGGAGCCTTACATATGTACACAAGTCACACTGTGGAAGAGACTGGAGTCTTACATATGTACACAAGTCACACTGTGGAAGAGACTGGAGCCTTAGATATGTACACAAGTCACACTGTGGAAGAGGACTGAAGCCTTACATATGTACACAAGTCACACTGTGGAAGAGACTGGAGTCTTACATATGTACACAAGTCACACTGTGGGAGAGACTGGAGCCTCAGATATGTACACAAGTCACACTGTGGAAGAGGAGGGGGAGAAGGTGGAATTGTATACATCAGGGATTTTCAACTTTACTCAGGAGCTGGTTGGGGAAAAGGGGGGGGGGGGGGGGGGGGGAAATTGTATACATCAGGGTTGTTTAACAAAGTTTACTCAAGAGCCAGAAAAATGGTGGTGGGGGGGGGGGGGATCATTTATATCACGACTGTTCAGCTAAGTTTACTCAATTGCCAAATTGCTGAAAATAGGGATCATCGTGGTCCAGAAGCCTGAGCCCCTGCATAGAAAGATCTTTAATAGTATAATTTGGCAATGATCTGCAGGCCACTTACTAAGCCTCTGGGGGCTGTATTTGGCCCACCGGCCACCAGTTGAATAGCTCTAGTGCGTATATGATCTGTAGTGCTTTACATTTCAGAAACATGAACTAGCAACAGAACTGATGAGTAGAATGAAAGATGTGGAACAATTTTTGGTAGCTTTAAGACCAGTGAAAAGGCCTAGCCACTTGATGATAATCATTGTTAGTGAACCAGCTGCACACACCTGTCTTGATTGTAACAGACTCACAGAGCATGTTTAGAAAAGTAAAGACAAATATGCTCATGCAGAGTAGCAAGCATCACTTTACAGGTCCCGGGTAGTTACTGTCCTTTGGATATTGCAGGTGTGTTGTGAAATGAACAGGCAAACAGACTAGCTGGTTCTGCACCACTTGGTGGTAAACTGATGCATGACAAGCAGAATCTTCTGAGGGTCCTTTGGGAGCAAGGGAACAGTGTGTAGTTACAAACAGATCATTGCAGTCCGAAGAGAATCATGCAATGGAGAATGACGAGGGGATTTGGCTGACACTCAACACTCAGGGAAAAGGCAGGATGGACATACAGTCAGACTTCAGCTGGTACCATCAGAATGGTCACTCTGTACTGGTTGCTGAAGATGGTGATGGTGCACTTGTGGGAATTTTCCTAGTGCTGTGATGTCATTTAACTCAAGTCACTCATCTTAGCTCATTATTGTTAAAATGCAGGAGAGCTTTCATGAAGTAAAGTTAATAATGATATTTTGAACTTATGTGCACAATTTTAGTATACACATAAACAGCATTGTACAACCTCTGTGCTCAATATAATTATTCATAAATGGTCTTAAATATCTTCTTGTTATCCAGATGATGTTTGCCGTTACTTTGGTGTGAAAATTGCGCTGTATTTCGCTTACTTGGGTCATTACACAGCGTGGCTAATCCTGCCTGCTCTCTTGGGACTGGGCATTTTCCTCCTTCAAGAACATAGCCAGGTATTTGCTCAAGATATAACGTCTAGTGTGATGTTTTGTTGTTGCATGTTTCTCTGGTCTAGTATTTAGTTGTCAGATGTATGTCTAGACTCGTATTTGGTTGTGCGGTGTATGTCTAGTCTATATTTAATGTGTAAGATGTATGTCGAGTCTGGTATTTGATGTGTGAGATGTATGTTGAGTCTGGTATTTGTTGTGCAGTGTATGTTGAATCTGGTGTTTAGTTGTATAGTGTATGTCTAGTGTGGTATTTAGTTGTGCGATATATGTCTAGTCTGGTATTTAGTTGTGCAATGTATGTCTAGTCTAGTATTTAGTTCTGAGAATCATGTCTAGTTGGGTATTTAGTTCTGATGTGTATGTCTAGTTTGGTATTTTGTTGTCTGATATTATTTGTACAATGTGTGTTTAGTCTGGTCTAGTCTGGTATTAAGTTGTGTGATGTATGTCTTGTCTGATATTATTTGTACGATGTGTGTCTAGTCTGGTGTTTAATTGCGCATTGTATGTCTAGTCTGGTATTCAGTTGTGCAATGTATGTCTAGTCTGGTGTTTAATTGCGCATTGTATGTCTAGTCTGGTATTCAGTTGTGCAATGTATGTCTAGTCTGGTATTTAGTTGTGTAATGTATGTCTTTTATGGTATTTGGTTGTAGGATGTGTGTAATGTCTGGTATTTAGTGTTGGGATATGTCTTGCTATTGTATTTAGTTGTGGGATTTATGTCCAGTCTAGTATTTCATCATCATGTAGCAGGTCCGTTGCAGAACGTCGCTCTCATCACAGTCTGCCTGAAAGAAACTCGGTCTCTCGACCGGTTCTCCCACCTCATGCATTTTCACATTCAAGGAGTCACCTATATCTTGTGCCCATCTTCATGTCGGTCGGCCCCTGCCCCTCCTTCCTGGTACCATGCCTTCTGCTATAACTTTTTCCAATCCGTCGTGACGCTTGATATGACTAAAATATTTCAGCTTTCGAGAAAGGATGCTGTTTATTAGCCAATCTTTCTTGATGTTCAGATCTTTTAAGATGTCAATATTTCTTATCTTCTTTGTCTAGTATTTAGTTGTGCGATTTATGCCTGGTCTAGTATTTAGTTATGCTGTGTATGTCTAGCCTGGTATTTAGTTGTGCGATTTATGTCCAGTCTGGTATTTAGTTGTGCAGTGTATGTCTAGCCTGGTATTTAGTTGTACAGTGTATGTTTAATCTGATATTTGGTTGTAAACCATATATATACTTAGTATGATATAAGATATGGCTGAGGTACTACCGTATAACAGTAGTTGGTGCTGCTTGTTCACTGCAGCATGTATTTCGTGTGCTGATACACCTCCATGCCATGCAACAAGACTGTCAAGAATCTTCTCTCGTTGTCTTCCTCTATCCCTTCTTCCACAGATCTTTAAAGTGGTCACCACATGTTCCATTTTCCCTCTTCTCATAACATAGCCGAAAAATGATGACTGTCTCCTTCTGATGTCTGTGATTAGTTGTCTTCGGGCTCCCGCAACTTTCAGAACCTTTTGGTTGCTTTTTTTTGGCTGCCCTGGGTATTTTAAGCATTGTTCTGTAGAACAACATCTCTGAGGCCTCAAGAAATTGTTTGGCCTGCCTACCGATTGTCCAGGACTCACACTGCATTGCCTTTAAATATAAGTGCTTACTTGACGAGGCCAACAGTGACTATTGTACAGACCACATTTTCCACTTTAAAATTTCAGCCAAAATATAATCACAACCTCACTTATCCGCTGCACCTTCACGAATACAGACGGATGATCAGTCGCACTTCGAGATAAATACAAAGACAATCTTTAGCACGCTGAGGTTGGCATGTTATGCAATTTGATACACTTTGAGTGTGAAACAAGGAAAAAAAAACTCTTTTCATCAGTGGCAAGGAAAGACAATTTAAATTTTAACTTTTAAGTATCTTCATTCCTTCTTTAATAATGTCACAATTTATAGCCGACTTTTCTTGATTTTCGCCGCGGCACCCCTGGCATACGCACCCAGTTTGAGAACCTCTGCTGTAATGCCTCGGTCGAGTCAGCAGGCAAAAACCTTGCCAGCTACTGTAAAACGCAACCGGGTCGCAGTTTCCCCCACTACGACAGACTTAGGCAACAGCAATTATTGTGTTAATGAGAGAGTTATTTCAGTCCATCGCAGCGTATGCAGAAACGGGTGTAGGGTAACCACTATTCGTATTTGGCCCGACCGCAACAATTCGGCCGAATCCTGAATAGTTATTACGTCCACTATTCGGCCCCGAAGCGAATATTCGGTACAGCCCTAGTAAGAAGTAAGGTGTTTGTGAGAATCTGCAGCCATGACTAGACTGCTAGAGAAGCAGTGAAAAGTGGAGGGGCCTGGCAAAAGCACTGTGCAGTGAGCTAAAGAAGGATAATAAACCAACACAGAACTGGTGTTATCAGTTGCTTCACGCTGCAGGATTTACTGAGAAGATGATTGGATGTGCAATAGGATTTTTTGGTTTAGTTTAATTAAGTCAAAGGATCGACATCATGGCACACAGGTGTAACCCATAAGTGCTCCGTTCTACTTTTAACTCAAGCCTGAGTCTGAAGAATCCCACCACAGTGCACGAATTCCGTTGCACTGGCGAGGATCCTGAAATACTTTAGGTCGATTTTTAACTCAAAATTTTGCCTGGGCAGCGCCATTAGGCTATTCTTTTGGATTTCCAACTGCCAAGGGATTTTTTTTTACATGCTCAACAATACTCACGGGCATCTGATCTTACTACCCAGAAACAAGGGGAAATTACTAGAAGTCCTCGTGAAAAAATCCCAATCTTCACCGGGGCTTGAACACGCGACCTCTAGCACTCGAGGCGGACGCCATACCTCAAGACCACTCAGCTGCCTAGGATTATTTATCAACTCACCAACTCTTACGTCTAAACCACTGCAAACTGCACAATATGTGACAGAAGTATTTGGTATCTAAGACATGATGCTAATTGTGGGCCACTTTCCTTCGGTGTTCACATCTTGTAGAATAACTACTTGTTTAGACTGTACTTATTTGACTGCTCATATTGTAAGTAAAATAAAGAACTTTTTTCCACGCCTTTAAGCATATAGGGCATATAGGGCTAGACCTAAATTTTTATAGACCAATCGGCACAAGATGGGTGATGTGGTCAGCATCACGCCAGCCGCCTTTGCATTCCCAGGAATGCACCCGGTACCCACTCAACCCTGGGTCGACCTGGGAGCCAAGGTCATTTTTTTTAAAGTCTGGCTCCGCCAGGGAGCGAACCCACGACCTTCCGATCCGCGACGAGCATCTACCCGCTCCGCCACGGCGACTCCCTGCTCATATTGTGGAACTCTGTATTTCCCTAACAATTTATCTGTGATGAATGATAGTCACATATGTTTGGATTTGCTAGGGTTCACTTATTTCTGAGTTCTGAATGATTTTTCTCTCCAGTGGTGTGAGGATCTGTGTTATGTTGGGTTTGCAGTGTTTAACACTGTTTGGGCCACACTGTATTTGAAGTTTTGGAAGAGGAGTTCCACAGAATTTTGCTACCGTTGGGGCACCCTGGAGCAGAAAGATGACATGCTGAAAGACCCAAGACCTCTTTTCAATGTAAGTAATCTCAGATAATTATTTCCTTTTCTAACATTTCTCTGCCTTACTGTTTGTTCTCTTTTGCTATCAGATCGGCTCACCGCATGTCATATGTTCATTTATTGACAGTGGGTGCAAAAAATGACAAATTGGTTAGTCACAAATTTACAAACACATCGACTAACTGTAACATACGTAAAGGAGGAATAAAGATCACACAGTAACAATTTTGTCAAGTTCATAAGCGTGGATTAACTGCAGTGCTAATGAAGAATGGCTACAAGAATGGGATTTCACAGGAGCTATGAAGTTCATGCTTTGTGTACAGTCTTATCCTGGCTGCTAGCTGTTCAGCAGAGAGACTGAGCTATAAAGAATAACCCAGTGCAACAAAGTCTATCCACTGTACTTTAACTCCAGTTTCTGGAGTTTCTGACTACTGTCCTCAGCAACGCATGGCCTCCATTGGCATACATGCACTGGTGGACAGACAAGATAATTATATGTGAAATTTCACGGAGCTACTGTGACATGGTAGTGATTGCACTTGCCTCTCGAGACCATTGTCTGGATTCAATCTCTGGAATGCCTAGGTTAATGCTTTTTCCCTGCTAGCACACCTCTTTCCCTACTGGCATACCTCTTTCCGTTTGCATATCTCTTACCCTGTTTGGTTTCCAGGGCCCAGTTTTAGACGTGGAGGAATAGAGGATGTTTCACTTCCATTTACAAATGGTGTAATGGCTTGAACACTTGGCTTTATCAGATAAGGGCAACACAAAACACCCTAGGTTTGTCCTTGTGAACATCATGCATGTTAAAAGTGCCTCAGAGAATTCTTCTGCTATTTATCTCATATTGGAACATAAGCCCTTGTCCAGCTGTCCTTATTTGCCATCTCCTGCAGGTCTTCTAATGCCCTACCCAAAATATATATTGGGAGCCATGGTGGCATAGTGGCCAGACGTTAGCCCTCTTACAAGCATGTCATAAAAGGCAACTAATTAGGGGTTTTCTAAAATCAGATATGTTGGATTGAAAAGCACATATCACAGCCTAGCTGTAAACCACAACACAACTTGCCAGCTGCCCTTTAAAGGGTGAACACAAAAGAAGAAGTATGCCTCTCAGAGTGAGCCATTTTCTTAGAATATGTATGAAAATGTTTGTAAGTGTTTATAGGAAAGAAAAGCAGGAGCAAGGGAATCTGGTAATCCTAGTTTTAGCTTCATAGCAAACGGGTCACCCCATAGTTGCTCCGCTCCTGTGCCAACGAAAAATACACGTAGCTCACAGTGTCACGCCATGCACTCAACTCAGAAGCTGGGCGACGAAACTATATCCTTCCAGTCTACAAATGGAGCAAAAATGCAACGGCCACCGTCTGAGCAAGGGAATAGACAACCCCTGCCCGATTATACAAGGACCTGAAATATATGAAGGAGAGACACTTCACACCCCAGTGTCAGTTTCTGCCACGAGACTGCCTTTACCTTTAGTGATATTTCTATCTGTATTTGTATACTGATCACATAGGTGGGCACAGGATTTAAGAGGCATCTTGGGTTGGAAAGTGTGCAAGGTGGGAGAACTGACCAGAGGCCAAGTTTCTTTCAGGCGGACTGTGATGAGAGTGAAGTTCTACAAAGGCAGACTGTGATGAGAGTGAAGTTCTGCAAAGGCAGACTGTGATGAGAGTGAAGTTCTGCAAAGGCAGACTGTGATGAGAGTGAAGTTCTGCTAAGGCAGACTGGGATGAGAGTGAAGTTCTGCAAAGGCGGACTGTGATGAGAGCGAAGTTCTGCTAAGGCAGACTGTGATGAGAGTGAAGTTCTGCTAAGGCAGACTGGGATGAGAGTGACGTTCTACAAAGGACCTGCTACATGGTTGTGATGATTTATATTATTGTAAACTCTCCACGGGTTCCGGGGTTCCATTTTGGGGGAAAGAGAATAGACCCCCACTCCCCACAAGCATATTGTGAAGCGCAACTAATTGTGGATTTTCTGAAACTGGAAGTGTTGGTTTGAAAGGCACAGATATCACCGCATGGGCGTATGCCACAACGCGCCAACAACCTTTTTAAGGAAAAATGAGGAAGAAGTATTGTTGTATTTATGATTGTGATATAATAATTATGGCATGATCTTTCTTTCTCCAGGGTGATCTAGTCAAAAGTCCTATAACAGGGCAGTTAGAGTTGTATTATCCTGCTTGGAAGCGTCTGCTGTTTCGTTACTTCATCACATTTCCAGTCATTGCTGTTTGCCTTGCCTTTGTGTTTATTGTCATGCTCTTGTGCTTTGAACTTCAGGTAATGCTGTGTGATTGTTTTGTCATTTACCAGGTACTTAAGACTATTATTGTTAGAGGTAACCAGTCGATCGATGGACAATATAGAAGTAACCAGTCGATGGATGGACACTATAGAAGTAACCAGTCGATGGATGGACACTATAGAAGTAAGCAGTAGTTGAATGGACACTATAAAAGTAACCAGTAGTTGAATGGAAGCAACCAGTAAATAGGTGGACTATTAAGGAAAAAATAATTCTTGCACGCTATAAAGAGCCAGTTTTAACATACGGCTGTGAAGCTAGACAAATAATAAACACAAGCCGAACAATATCTTGAGGTGGTGGAGATATGGTTTTACAGAAAAAATCCTTAGAATTCCTTGGACAGCTAAGAAGAGCAACCCAGATGTTTTGAAAGAGGTGAATGCTTAAAGACAACTTTTCACAAATATCAGAAAGAGACAGTCATCATTTTTTGGCCATTTTACTAAAAGAGGGAAAATGGAACATGTTGTGACCACAAGAAAAATCTGTGGAAAAAGAGACAGAGGAAGACAGTGTGAAAAGATTCTTTCCAGTCATTTGTCTTGGCATGGAGAGGTGTCAAATTATGAACTGTTACATGCAGTTGCAGATCGCAGATTTTGGAGAGGCATGACCGCCCACGCAAGGCACTTGATGATGATTTAGGATACTCTGTATATTGATGGGTGGACACAACATTGTAACAAGATCTGTTCAGTTCCTTTCCTTTTTTTTTTCTCTTTCAAATTCCTATTACGTTATCAAAAGTTTATTCACAGAAACAAGAAGTTAGAAATCAGAATGGACCAACAGTTTGGTCTGTGGACAGTAAGTTAAAGAAAATTGCAGTAGATAGATGCACAGTACAGGAGATGGAGGGGGAATTATAGAAGTGACCAATAGATGGATATTATAGAAGTGACGAGTAGATGGATGAACATTATAGAAGTGACCACTAGATGGATATTATAGAAGTGACGAGTAGATGGATGGACATTATAGAAGTGACCAATAGATGGATATTATAGAGGTGACAAGTAGATGGATGGACATTATAGAAGTGACCAATAGATGGATATTATAGAGGTGACAAGTAGATGGATAGACATTATAGAAGTGACCAATAGATGGATATTATAGAGGTGACAAGTAGATGGATGGACATTATAGAAGTGACCAAAAGATGGATATTATAGAAGTGACAAGTAGATGGATGGACATTATAGAAGTGACCAATAGATGGATATTATAGAGGTGACAAGTAGATGGATGGACATTATAGAAGTGACCAAAAGATGGATATTATAGAAGTGACAAGTAGATGGATGGACATTATAGAAGTGACCAATAGATGGATATTATAGAGGTGACAAGTAGATGGATGGACATTATAGAAGTGACCAAAAGATGGATATTATAGAAGTGACGAGTAGATGGATGGACATTATAGAAGTGACCAATAGATGGATATTATAGAGGTGACGAGTAGATGGATGGACATTGTAGAAGTGACCAAAAGATGGATATTATAAAGGTGACAAGTAGGTGGATGGACATTATAGAAGTGACCAATAGAAAGATCAACATTTCTGAGTTGACTGCTAGATGGATGGATATCATAGAGGTATTCAGTATGTGGATGGATATCATAGAGGTAATTAATATGTTTATAGATATCAAAGAAGTAATTAATATATGGATGGACATTGTAGAGGCATTTAATAGATCAGTGGACATTATGGAGGTAATTAATAGAGGGATGACATTATAGAGATAAATACATAATGTAATATTGTTATAATGGTCAGTTTGTTAAACTTTAGTGGCAGGACTGTGAGATAATCATATAATTTAGTTCTTATATATACCTTATATCAATTAGTTCTCATATATACCTTATATCATTTAGTTCTTATATATACCTTGTATCATCTCTTTTATATATACCTTGTATCAATTAGTTCTTATATATACCTTGTATAATTATTTTCTTATATATACCTTATATCAATTCATTCTTATATATACCTTATATCAATTAGTTATTATGGTTACCTTGTAGCATTTAATTCTTGTGTATACCTTATAACAATTAGTTCTTATATATACCTTGAATCAATTAGTTCTTATATATACCTTGAATCAATTAGTTCTTATATATACCTTATATTAATTAGTTCTTATATATACCTTGTATCAATTAGTTCTTATATATACCTTGCATGTGTTAGTTCTTATATATACCTTGTATCTTTTAGTACTTATGTAAACCTTGTATCAGTTAGTTCTTATGTATACCTTGTATCAATTAGTTCTTATATATACCTTGTACTTTGCAGGAATGGGTGAATGAGTTGATATGCATAGATGAACTTCCGTACGTGTTTAGTTTTGTGCCAAAAGTTCTGTTAGCTATTGTTGTGTCCATATTTGATGAAATCTACAAGCAGATTGCAATCTGGTTGACTCATAAAGGTGAGTGTATGTTTGTGATGATGTTTTCTTGAAATGAATAGAAAGAAAAGGCTATATTTTGGTGAGACTGAAACCTACAGTTACTTTCCTGTGGGTATTAATTGAGAGTGATGGTTGGGGAAAGGAGGGGGGGGGGGGCAGAATGACTTGGGTTATATTTGTGATTAGGTTTATTTTATGCTAGTTGAATTGACTAGGATTAGATTAAATGACTGAAAGGGGGTGGTGTTAAATTGTTGTAGAGGCAGAATGGCTGTGGGAAAGTCAATGGCTGATGGGGAAGGTATTATGGCTGGATGGGGAGGGGAGGCAGCAATGATGGCTGGTGGAGAAGGCAGAATGGCTGTGGTAGCGGTGAGTGGATTAGGGTGGAGGAGCAGAAGTGGATAAGCTGTTAGGTAAAGTATCTGCTTTAACTTGAGAAAAGAGTACAAATCAAAAGTTTTTATGATTACAACTGAAGCAGATAGAGGATGTTTTACTTAAATTTAGATATGGTGTAATGGCTTGAACACTTTGCTTCATCAGATAAGTGTCACACACAAAAAACACCCTAGGTTTATCCTTGTGAACATTGTGCATGTTAAAAGTGCCTCAGAGAAGGATTCTGCTATTTATCTCATGCTGGAACATAAGCCCTTGTCCAGCTGTCCTTGTTTGTCATCTCCTGCAGCTCTTCTAATGCCCTACCATGTTGGTGGCGTAGTGGCCAGACGTCAGCCCGGTCTTGGCTGTTGTTTTCAGATCGGGTCAGATTTGTTTCAAAATTGACTTTGGCTCCCAGGTCAACCCAGCTCAAAATTGGTACCAGGTAATGTCATAGGAAGTAAAGGTGGCAGACGTGATGTTGACCACATCATTCACTGAGCGCCAGTTGGTCTGTTACAATTTTGAGTGTAGCGTCATATGCCTGCAGTAACACTGAGTCCTTTACTTTACTGTACATAATATTTATTGTTGCTTTTGATACATAGTTGTGAGATTCCCGGGTACAACTCACGAAGTCAGGCCCACAAAGAGAGTGACTTCCCTTGCCAATCATCCCTGGTCGTGTCGTAGGGCCTTTCCTATGTTGCGAGGGTGTCACGTCTAATGAACGTCCAGCAACACAATGAATTTTACCCGTTGTTGTCACCGGCTGGTGATATCATGTGTTCTATATTCCATGATATGACCACTTTTAACCCAAACCTCCCTACGCCACTGTCTCAGCCTATATTCCACAACTGCATGCAGCCTATGACAACAAAGCGTAAAATTTGTTGTGTTGCTGGACGCTCACTAAGCATGACACCCCCGCAGGGACAGGCCCAACGACACTGCCAGGGATAAATGGCAAGGGCAGTCACTCTCTTTGTGGGCCCGACTTTGTGAGTTGTTCTGATTCTGGGAGCCAGTTTTTGAAATTTTTCAAAGTGAAAGGAAGTAATTATAATGACCAAGACTCTGTTCAGCTTTTTCCGCATTGCTTCTCCGTATACTGCTAGGGGGGGAATCTTTCTTTCATCTTGGTTGTGTTAGTTAACTCTAGTTTGCCGTTTAGACAGGTTCAGACCTGTTTAATTTGGTGGCTGAATTTTCTATAGGATGTTATTACTTCTTATTAGCAATAGCTGTAAGCTCTGTCAGAAAGCTCTGATTGTCCATCCACTTTTGTACCCTTTCTGTACTCGTCCACTTCTGGACTTTAACTTCGTTACGTGTAGATCCTTTTTACCGTTAGCATGTTTTTATGCATTCCAGCATGGAAAGAAACACCCCTAATTAATCAACATTTACATGTTTTTAGGGGAGAGGGGAATTGGGTCCACGCCCTCTCTTTCCCCAGATTGGGCCCCAGAACAAACATGGGGTGATGGTATAAGTAAAGGACCCTTTTCATGCCAATGACACATCAGGTCTGTGGGGCTAAACTCATATTTTACAGACCATTCAACACTTGGAGGCTGATGTTCTCAGCATCAGATTGGCCACCTTTACTTTCCAGGATATTACCTAATACTGAGTTGACCTGAGAGCCAAGGTCAGTTTTAAAAGAAAAAAAATCCTACTTGATATGTATTCGAATCCAAAAGTTTCAGACCGGTAGTTGAGTTTCTAACCACTATGCAACCGTGGCTGCCACTCCTTGGCATAGTTAAACCCTGAATTGTTTGGGGTACAAAGATTTAGAGTTATCTTTTTTTATTTTTTATTTCATATCTTTCTTCAGAAAATTACAGGCTTCAAGAATCTCATGAAACAAGCCTCGTCATTAAACTAGTTCTGGTAGGTACTGTTGTGTTGCTTAAGGTAGGAAAGACAAAATTTGTTGTTTTGGGGTCAGTGGGTTACAGCTGCTTAGATAGATGGGGGAAAGAATTTGGTTTGCTGGGTGTCTGAAAGTAGTAAAATCAACAGAGGTCCTAATTATGGAAGAAATGAATGCAACATTGAATATCTGAAAGTAGTAAAATCAACAGAGGTTCTGATAATCATAGGAGACGAGAATGCAACTTCAGGAAAAATTAAACATGAGATTATAGGACAGTATGGCAAGGGAACCAGGAATGGCAGAGGAGACAGACTGATACAGTTATGTGAGGAGAACCAACGGATTTTGTTTGTGTTTTTTGGTAATATATTCTTTCAGCCTGGACCTGGGAAACTGTGTGGAGGATAATCTTGGAGATAGACGTGATTATTGATTATAAAATGATTACAAATAGATTTAACAACAATAAGTAAATCAGTGGAGTTAACAACATGAATATGACAGTCTGAAAGCTGAAAGTGTGGAGCAATATCCACATGACAATGAAGATGAGAAAATGTGTACGAAATGGGAGTGTCTCATAACTAGAATATGAGCAGTTAAATTCAGATTACAGATATTATCATTTCTTTTCTTTCTTTTTTTTTTAAAGAAGTCATTAAACTTTGAGTGAGGCAGTGAAAATTGTACACAATTATAGTTGAGGAAAGCTTCTGACTGACTGTTGACATTGCCACATATAAATAATATCAGTTAGTTGATATGAATAATTTTTCTTTTTATTTGCAGTTTCAGTTTGTGAATTCATTTCTATCCTTGTTCTATATTGGCTTCTATCTGCACGATATGGATCGACTTCGAGATGTAAGTAGAAATGTGATTGCAGTCTCTAGTGTGTGTGTGTGTGTGTGTGTGTATAGATGGGTTGGAAAGGGGGTGGATAAGAGAGAGTGGTATATATAACCATGGGTATTCAGCAGTGAGACCTACCACTCTGATGAAATTTTCAAAAATATGCCGAATGTTAATTGAAAGTTTTTTTTTTTCAATATAGTAATTTAAAATCGTTCTGTAACATTTACTAAACTTGTAACATCATTGATATACATTTAATTGCATTGTTTCACCAAGCTTGTAGCCAAGCGTATGTTATGAGAGGTATTTCCTACAGGCTTGCCTTCCATGACCTGAAGCCAGCAGATTTCTTGTCTCTTTTAGCCTGGTGCCTACCATCTTGACTTGGCCAGCATGGAAAATATTGTCAGTATCTTTGCCACTGCTAGAATTGTTGTTTCTCCAAGTGGGTTCTGGTGCCCCATTTTAGGAGAAAAAAGAATCGTTCCACCATCCCCCTAACTAGCATGCCGTAAAGGGCAACCAATCAGAGACGTTTCCTTTTAAGTCAGAGTGCATCTGCCTTAGAAGCAATGAACTAAGCAGATCTGTAAAACAGATTTGCGCACAAAACTCAAGTTGGTCTTATCTGAAAAACGACCAAAGTCCAGAAATGATGAACAACCAGAGCTTTCCAACAGAGTTTACAGCCTGTCAACACTAAACAGAAAAAGAAGATGAAGAAGAATTATTATAGGGACATGCAAACTCTGTGTCTCCCGCTTCAAATTAAAGAACAGCATTTGTGGAGGACTAGTCTGTATGTTAACTTGTTTTTTTTGTAACTAATTCTGCATCATGCAGATTACTATCTGCTTTTTTTTTTCCTTTTTAGGATTACTATATCTCAGTTTAAATAAAATCATGTATAAAAACACTTTTATAACTTATTCAATGACATCTGGTATATTCCCTTAGCTTTTTGCAGGAATCCTACTAATATTGAATATCTATCTCTTCTTCTCCTGCTCTTCTTGCTGCTACTCCTCTTTCTTCAGATTCTTTTCCTCGTCCTTCTTCATCTCCTTCTCCTCCTCCTCCTCTTTCTCCCTTTCCTACTCCTCTTCCTCCTTCCCCTTCTTCTACTCCTCCTTCTTCTCCTTCTTTTTCTTCTTCTTCTCCTTCTTCTGCTCCTCCCTCTCTTTCTTTTTCTTCTTCTTCTCCTCCTCCTTCTTCTGCTTCTTCTTCTTTCTTCTTCTTCTTTTCTTCTTTTTCTCCTCTTCCTCCTGCTCCTCCTCTTCTTCTTCTTCTTCTTCCTCCTTCTTCTTTTTCTTCTTCTTCTTCTTCTTCTTCTTCTTCTTCTTCTTCTTCTTCTTCTTCTTCTTCTTCTTCTTCTTCTTCTTCTTCTTCTTCTTCTTCTTCTTCTCCTCCTTTTCCTTTTTTTTCTTCTGCTTCTTCTTCTCCTCCTCCTTCCTCCTCCTCTTCTTCGTCTTCTTTTTTTTTAAAAAGGTGATTGGCATTTAATGTTGGGATTTACAGTTGAGCTGCATCATATTTTTTCCCCCTTATACAAAACACATCAAAGCCTTAAATTAGTTGTCTTTCATGAAATGATTGACAAGGGACAGGGGGACAAGGGACAGGGGGACAAGGGACAGGCAGATCTATTCTTTCCCCAAAATGAGGACCTCCAGGACCCACACAAGGAGTATTTACTGGTTATGTAATTATGATTTTATTTGTATTTCCCATGCAAAAAGTCATGTCCATTATGATGAATCTGATAACTGTTTCCCTACCAAGCCATTTATTACGTATTTTTTGGAGTTAGTTAATCCACTCGGCCTGAGTACCTTGTACCCTACTCGGCTGTAGCGTTAACTTATTCTGTCCTAGTTAGTACTTAAGCTCATTTTGTCCAAATATTGTTATTATTGGAACTTTTCAGACCCACACACTATTGCTTTAAGCAGCTCCTGCTTAGTAAGTAGGAGTTAAGGAAAAACAAGTTTGACCTAAAAGAGTTGAAATATGTATGCATGAAATCTGTAAAAGGAGGGAGGTTGGAAAAATAATAAAATAAATACTAATTTGCAGCAACTGGCAGCCCTACTTATAACCCGTCAAGTGGTGGGTAACATAAAGGAGGCTCTCTTACCGTATGTTATCTGGAAGGCCCGGCTGTACAGTGTGGGCTTACGCATCGCTACACGTATGTCACCGGCTTCTGTAGAGAAAGAGGTCAGGAGAATGACAGCCAGGTCTTCACATGGACCTAAGGTAGTTAAGGATTCCAAAGTGAGCAGTAAAGATATGCCAGCTGGCAACTCAGGGAAAAACTCTGATAGCGAAGGCAGTCCCGTAACTGAAGAGGATGAGGAAAGACTACCAACTTTAACGCAGGCCGAGGTTGAAAGTGCAATGAAAACGGTGAGTTTTGTATTTTATGTTATTGATGTGTACAGATAAGATCACACGAAGTAAAATCATTACTCTTGGCACCTTTCTGTCTTTCCAGACAATAGTGTTATATTGTGCTATGAGGTAGCATGTGATATACAACCCGTGGCGATGGTGAGTGTGACTAGCAAGACTACCTACATTAAGAACAGTTTTCTCCTCTCCATAGCACTAAGCATTTCCATTATTGTAGAGACCTTATGTTACCAGTACATCATGATAACTGTTTCAAACTACCTTGTTTACTACGGAGGAAAAGTAACACCAATATTTTGGAGCGAGGCAGGCTGCAGTAGCTGCCAGATCAGAAGAGCAGGGCTCTGCTTGTCTACCTGTCAGAGCAGGGCAGCTGTCTACCTGTCAGAGCTTTCCTCGTAGACCAGCTACCAGCTAAGGCCAAAGGCGTGGTTTGTCCTGTCATAACAACGTTTTCAGGTTGTATTTTCTCATTCTAGGAAAAGGCTTGTATCATCTCCAGTGGGCTCCTTCACTCTTAGCAATGAAATAAAATCAGTGCGCCTGTTTTTTTCCCCAGTATTTTCATGTCTGTTCAAACACATGTCACAAATATCTCCTGATGCATAACAAGCTAGGTCGTGGCCTTTTAGGAGCAAGTGAACATTTCAAGAATAGATCATCGCAGTGTGGAGAGAATGTGCTGCAGGGAATAACCAGAGGATCTCCCAACACTCTACATTCTGAAGAAAGGCAAGAGGGGTATAAAAAGACTGCTACAAGTACCATTGGAATTGGAACTCTTCACTGGCTGCTGAAGATGAGGATGGAGCAAATATGGGACTGCCCCAAGTGCTAGGATGTCAGTTCTGGTCCCAACTCAGCTCAACCCCACCCAGCAGATGTCACAAAAACTTCAACTGAGGCTCATTAAATACTGCAAGTATTCATTCTTGTGTTAAAGGTTTAAGTCGAGAGCGTTGACCTCATTGCACTGGGTTATATAGCTTGGTCTCTCTCCGCAGAGTGGCTAGACACCTGCCAAGAGTGCCGCACAAAGCATGAACTCCCTAGCTCCAGCAACGATCCACAGGAATCTCAGTAAAAATTGTGAACTGAAGGGTGCAACTGTGAAATGAACCCACGACCTTCAGAGGGCACGGCAAATGGCTCGACCAATTCCCCACAGAGACTGGCTGTTGTGTATGGATTGGAAACATGGACCTTGGGAAAACTGGTGTCCTACAGTGACAGATCTGCTGTACCTGTTTTTCATAGACAGCACCGTGGGAGTGGCCAAAGTGGTGCAGTGAACTGTGACAGGGATTTTTTTTAAAAAAAGCACATTTTATTTGTCGATTTGGACCAAAGAAGTTGAAAGAGCCAATCACCTGCCAGATGTGGACGAACAAACAGAACTTTCCACCAGAGTTTACAGCTGATGAACGCAAAGAAGAAGAAGAAGAAGAACATGCCATATGTTCCTTGTTAGAGAGAGTTGGAAGAGCCAATCACATGCCATATGTTGCTTGGGACAGAGAGCTGGATGAGCCAATCACATGCCATATGTTGCTTGGGACAGAGAGCTGGATGAGCCAATCACATGCCATATGTTGCTTGGGACAGAGAGCTGGATGAGCCAATCACATGCCATATGTTGCTTGGGACAGAGAGCTGGATGAGCCAATCACATGCCATATGTTGCTTGGAACAGAGAGCTGGATGAGACAATCACATGCCATATGTTGCTTGGTACAGAGAGTTGGATGAGCCAATCACATGCCATATGTTGCTTGAACAGAGAGCTGGATGAGCCAATCACATGCCATATGTTGCTTGAACAGAGAGTTGACAATCACATGATGCCATATGTTGCTTGAGTTGGAAGAGCCAATCACATGCCATATGTTGCTTGGGACAGAGAGCTGGATGAGCCAATCACATGCCATATGTTGCTTGGAAGAGACAGAGAGTTGGATGAGCCAATCACATGCCATATGTTGCTTGAGACAGAGAGTTGGATGAGAGCCAATCACATGCCATATGTTGCTTGGGACAGAGAGTTGGAAGAGCCAGTCACATGCCATATGTTGCTTGGGACAGAGAGTTGGATGAGACAATCACATGCCATATGTTGCTTAGTAGTGAGAGTTGGAAGAGACAATCACATGCCATATGTTGCTTAGTAGTGAGAGTTGGATGAGACAATCACATGCCATATGTTGCTTGGGACAGAGAGTTGGAAGAGCCAGTCACATGCCATATGTTGCTTGGGACAGAGAGTTGGAAGAGCCAATCACATGCCATATGTTGCTTGAGACAGAGAGTTGGTAGAGTCAATCACATGCCATCTGTTGCTTGAGACAGAGAGTTGGAAGAGCCAATCACATGCCATAAGTTGCTTGAGACAGAGAGTTGAAAGAGCCAATCACATGCCATATGTTGCTTGGGACAGAGAGTTGGAAGAGCCAATCACATGCCATATGTTGCTTGAGACAGAGAGTTGGAAAAGCCAATCACATGCCATATGTTGCTTGAGACAGAGAGTTGAAAGAGCCAATCACATGCCAAATGTTGCTTGAGACAGAGAGTTGAAAGAGCTAATCACATGCCATATGTTGCTTGAGACAGAGAGTTGGAAGAGCCAATCACATGCCATATGTTGCTTGAGACAGAGAGCTGGATGAGCCAATCACATGCCATATGTTGCTTGAGACAGAGAGTTGGAAGAGCTAATCACATGCCATATGTTGCTTGAGACAGAGAGTTGGAAGAGCTAATCACATGCCATATGTTGCTTGGGACAGAGAGATTGAAAGAGCCAATCACATGCCATATGTTGTTTGGGACAGAGAATTGGAAGAACCAATCACATGCCATATGTTGCTTGAGACAGAGAGTTGAAAGAGCCAGAGATGCCATGTGTTGCTTGAGACAGAGAGTTCACATGCCATATGTTGTTTGAGACAGAGAGTTGAAAGAGCCAATCAATGCCATATGTTGCTTGAGACAGAGAGTTGAAAGAGCCAATCACATGCCATATGTTGCTTAGTATTGAGAGTTGGAAGAGCCAATCACATGCCATATGTTGCTTGAGACAGAGAGTTGAAAGAGCCAATCACATGCCATGTGTTGCTTGAGACAGAGAGTTGAAAGAGCCAATCACATGCCATCTGTTGCTTGAGACAGAGAGTTGAAAGAGCCAATCACATGCCATCTGTTGCTTGAGACAGAGAGTTGGTAGAGTCAATCACATGCCATATGTTGTTTGGGACAGAGAGTTGGAAGAGCCAATCACATGCCATCTGTTGCTTGAGACAGAGAGTTGGAAGAGCCAATCACATGCCATTTGTTGTTTGGGACAGAGAGTTGAAAGAGCTAATCACATGCCATAAGTTGCTTGAGACAGAGAGTTGGAAGAGCCAATCACATGCCATAAGTTGCTTGAGACAGAGAGTTGAAAGAGCCAATCACATGCCATATGTTGCTTGGGACAGAAAGTTGGAAGAGCCAATCACATGCCATCTGTTGCTTGAGACAGAGAGTTGAAAGAGCCAATCACATGCCATATGTCGCTTGAGACAGAGAGTTGAAAGAGCTAATCACATGCCATATGTTGCTTGAGACAGAGAGTTGAAAGAGCTAATCACATGCCATATGTTGCTTGAGACAGAGAGCTGGATGAGCCAATCACATGCCATATGTTGCTTGAGACAGAGAGTTGAAAGAGCTAATCACATGCCATATGTTGCTTGAGACAGAGAGTTGGAAGAGCCAATCACATGCCATATGTTGCTTGGGACAGAGAGTTGAAAGAGCCAATCACATGCCATATATTGCTTGGGACAGAGAGTTGAAAGAGCTAATCACATGCCATATGTTGCTTGAGACAGAGAGTTGAAAGAGCCAATCACATGCCATATGTTGCTTGAGACAGAGAGTTGAAAGAGCCAATCACATGCCATATGTTGCTTGAGACAGAGAGTTGAAAGAGCCAATCACATGCCATGTGTTGCTTGAGACAGAGAGTTAAAAGAGCTAATCACATGCCATGTGTTGCTTGAGACAGAGAGTTGAAAGAGCTAATCACATGCCATGTGTTGCTTGAGTCAGAGAGTTGAAAGAGCTAATCACATGCCATATGTTGCTTGAGACAGAGTGTTGAAAGAGCTTATCACATGCCATATTTTGCTTGAAGCTGAGAGAGCTGGAAGAATTATCACACTAGAAACTGTCATCTTCATACATTATTCACATAATTTACACTTGAAACTGTCACTATACAGTATTCAGATAGTTTTTGATAAATGATGAAATTTGAATCTTCATCTTTATGTAATCACATTTTACTAGTTGACATTTGAAACTTCAGCTTGGTGTAATCACATTGTTCTAGATGAGATGACATTTGAAACTTCAGCTTGATGTAATCACATTGTTCTAGATGATATTTGAAACTTCAGCTTGATGTAATCACCTTACTCTAGATGACATGTTGAACTGATATTTCACAACAATCACATCCCTGTGTCCAACAGTACGAAGACACCTTGGACGACTATCTGGAAATGTGTATACAGTTTGGCTACATCACCTTGTTCTCCTCCGCCTTTCCCCTGGCAGCTTTGTGTGCCTTGCTGAACAACATCATCGAAATCCGCTCGGATGCCTTTAAACTGTGCCACACTTTCCAGAGACCCTTTGGTCAGCGAGTCGCCAGCATTGGTATTTGGCAGGTATGCTAGCAGTGTTTTCTTGTCTTTGTCATATACACTTTCTTGACCTATGAACTGTGCCACTTGCGACCATCTGCACCTCCTTAGACATGACATAATACGGTATTAAGTAATCATTATCATGTGCCAGCCTGACAGTTAGTCTGTCTGACACGATCACCAGAATCACAGATAAGAAAATAGACTAATAGAGGGCAGAATCTTGAGAAAAAACGGAAGCAGGAGAAAGGGACAACATTTATTAAAATTGGCGTGCATAGATCTGTCATGCAGACATCCTTGCAGTTACAGAGAGCTGCAAAGACCAAAAAACTTGGAATGGAATGATCAGGAAGCTGTGCCAGCCCACAAACTGAGTTACATGATGATGATGGTGATGTTGCTTTGATGCTGATGTTAAGCAAGCAGCTTCAATTTGAAAAGAAAATTCAAACAGACACAGTTAGTGTTGTAATTCTTGTGTACAATGCTGGTGTCACAAAAGGAAAGAATCCAGTTTTTGTCAGTGTAGTGTCTTCATCAAAGTTGTAGCAGAGAGTTGATATTGCTTGATCTGAAGTACATTTGTTACACACTTTACACATTTGTTACATTTGAAAGTTGTCAATATTACTGGATCTGAGTTCTGCCATTGTTACATCCATGAGTCAGAAATGATACTTTTACAGAATGTACATTTGTTACATTTGAATGTTTTTAATGTTATTGGTGTAGCACGCTAAATTCACTGGGCTGGTCAGAGGCGTGATGGCACTGAATGATGATGGTAACAGAGATGTGGGCAAAAGGGGTCCATGTGAATTTGGGTGAGAGACAAGTGCAAAGGTCCACGATGGGCACGAAGTTGTGGAAGAGGTGTTTCTCTAGATTTATGACTAACAGTGGTTTGTACGCGCTTAGCAAGAACCATGCAGTTGGCCGGGGGTGTTAAGTTAGTGCCTCTCAGCCAGTCTGATCGGGCGGACACATGTTCAGATGTCTGTGAATTTTTAGCAGTAATTATATTTATCATTTTAGTTCAGTGAAAGTTTATCGTGTGCATTAGAATTTGGTGTATGAGTCGAAATGCTCACATTGTGCGGCTTTTGTGGAGACAAGGCGTGGAGGGCCTAACATTTCTTAGGATACAACTGCGAAGATTGGTTCCTGATCGTGTTAGAGGCTGACTAGTTAAAACACTCACTAGAGACTGCTAGAGGACAGTCGAGAGTGTAGTTGACGCCCCCGCTAGAGACAGGAAGAGGACAGTCGAGAGTGCAGTCGAAGGAAGAGAGAAATCTGTCTTGGGTGATGGCGCAGGGAACGTAGGATCACTAGTGAAACAAGACAGTAACTCGAGATGTCGGCAATACCTTTTATGAGTTATGGATAGACTACCGGTGACCCCAGGAGCGGGCCTGTAGGCTGAAGGCGTATGCAATGGACACGTGGAGTCAGGGCTAGGTGTTCCCTTTCATGTGACACCGCCTTGAAAGCATATTATAGTGTATAGGTGGAGTTTTAGATGGACAGTCGTCCTTTATCACCAGTTCATGCTCATCATCATGTTGTGCTGTGTCCAAATAAATAGACTGATGCATGATTAAAGAAATGACTTCCCGTTTTGTCGATGTGGTTGGCTGCGGACTGTTCTCAGTGTTAGTGGTATGACAGGACTATGAGAACTGTGTTAACCTAGTACTTCCAGGTAGGGAATCCCATTAGTCGCCAGGAGGTTGGCTCGGGGAGATGGGGGGGAGAGGGGGGGAGGTGTGGACTTTCATATACGTGTGAAGCATTAGGTATTCACCCCTAGACACTTCACCACAATTGGATCTATGTCATGCCATTGTTGGATCTGAGTCATGTCATTGTTATATCCATAGTGAAATGTTACTGGATCTGAGTTATGCCATTTTGTCATTTTACATCCATGAGTCAGAAATGTTACTGGGTCTGAGTCATGTCATTGTTATATCCATGAGTCAGAAATGTTACTGGATCTGAGTCATGTCATTGTTATATCCATGAGTCAGAAATGTTACTGGATCTGAGTCATGTCATTGTTATATCCATGAGTCAGAAATGTTACTGGATCTGAGTCATGTCATTGTTATATCCATGAGTCAGAAATGTTACTGGATCTGAGTCATGTCATTGTTATATCCATGAGTCAGAAATGTTACTGGATCTGAGTTATGCCATTGTTACATCCATGAGTCAGAAATGTTACTGGGTCTGAGTCATGTCATTGTTATATCCATGAGTCAGAAATGTTACTGGATCTGAGTCATGTCATTGTTATATCCATGAGTCAGAATGTTACTGGGTCTGAGTCATGTCATTTGTTCATCTATGAGTCAGGAATGTTACTGGATCTGAGTCATGTCTTTGTTATATCCATGAGTCAGGAATGTTACTGGATCTGAGTCATGTCATTGTTATATCCATGAGTCAGGAATGTTACTGGATCTGAGTCATGTCATTGTTACATCCATGAGTCAGGAATGTTACTGGATCTGAATCATGTCATTGTTACATCCATGACTCAGGAATGTTACTGGATCTGAGTCATGTCATTGTTACATCCATGAGTCAGGAATGTTACTGGATCTGAGTCATGTCATTGTTACATCCATGAGTCAGGAATGTTACTGGATCTGAATCATGTCATTGTTACATCCATGAGTCAGGAATGTTACTGGATCTGAATCATGTCATTGTTACATCCATGAGTCAGGAATGTTACTGGATCTGAGTCATGTCATTGTTACATCCATGACTCAGGAATGTTACTGGATCTGAGTCATGTCATTGTTACATCCATGAGTCAGGAATGTTACTGGATCTGAATCATGTCATTGTTACATCCATGAGTCAGGAATGTTACTGGATCTTCTTCTTCAGCGATCTCTGGTCATGCGCATAATCCACTGTGGGTCATAAACTGGGATGTCTTTTCAAGGTCTCTTAGGTTTCCCCAAAGCTTAGTTGTCAGTTCTACTGGGTGTTGCCATATGTCGCTCCGCAGCTCCGCCAGGAGAGGACAGTCTTGCAGGACATGTTCTGGAGTCTGTTCAGCACGAAGACACTGGCAGAGAGCTGTTTGGCTCATACCTAATTTATATGAGTGTTTATTGAGTCTGCAGTGTCCAGTGCGTAAGCGAAAAACTGTGACTTGGTCTGTTCTATTCAAGTGCCTCAGAAAATCTTTTCCGTAGTCATAACCAGTGTTGTTTTTTCCAGTCTGTTTCTGATTTTCTCTTAATGAGAGTTTTTGACTTCTGAAAAGATAGTGGCTGGTAGGTCTGTAGTTTGTTACTGCCTTCCTTGGCTAAAGCATCTGCGCTTTCATTGCCTTTGATGCCGCAGTGAGACGGAATCCACTGCAAGTGAATTTCTGCCTTATTTGACAACATAGCAAGTTCCTGTGTTTATACTTTGTAGTGTGCTGTCGGTAGGTTTGGACTCAAGGGCCTGTACAGCTGACAGTGAGTCAGTGAGAAAAAAACTATCCTGCCTGCGGTGATTTGCAGATTGTTCATATACTGTGCTGCCATCAATAGAGCTGAGAGTTCTGCCTTGTAGTTAGAGCAAGTTCGTCCGGTGGGGGCTGCTAGGGACACAGTAGTGGCATCTGGGTGTTTTATGTAGACACCTGCCCCACCATTCGTAGTTGCCTCTTTTGCTGATCCATCCGTGTAGATTCTTGTCCAGCTGTCCTGTGGGAACATGTTGTTGAGGTGTTCCATTGTGAGTGCTTTCTTCACTAAAGCGGGCTCAGCATCTTTGTTTCCCAGGTTCGGGATGGATGTTGACACATTGAGTGTCAATAATTCGGAGTCCCAGAGATCGAAAGATAGCTCTTCAGGTGTACATTGTTGGTTAAGTAGTGAAGAGAATGACTTTCCAAATTCCTTCGTTAGATGGTTTAGGCTTGTGCGCTTTATTCTGTTTTTTGTCCTGGCTGCCAATTTTTCGTGTAATGGGTGGTTTAAACATTCTCTTCATTCTTTTTTTTCAGCATGTAGAATTGCTTTTGTCCTTCTTCTTTCTTCTAAGGGGATGATGTTGGCTGCCTTTTTCATTTCTACAATAGGTGTAGATTTTATGGGCTCCCAGAATTGTACGCAGACTTCTATTTTTGCGTTTTGTCTAGTATCTGTTTATTGGAATGGGCTGCTGTTTATCCATGACGATGATGCGTATTCGAGAGTTGGTCTGACTGTGCCGGTATATACCTGCTTCAAGATACAACTGTCTGCTCCCCAAGTGGTGCCTGCCAATTTCTTCATCACACCTTGTTTTCTCATGGCTTTTTTGTTAGTTTCTAGTATGTGATGTTTCCATGTCAGACGACTGTCAAGCTTGACTCCCAGGAAGGTTGGAGTATTGGAGCGTGGAACAGCATCATTGTTGAATTTTTACTGGATCTGAATCATGTCATTGACACATCCATGAGTCAGGAATGTTACTGGATCTGAGTCATGTCATTGTTACATCCATGAGTCAGGAATGTTACTGGATCTGAGTCATGTCATTTGTTCATCTATGAGTCAGGAATGTTACTGGATCTGAGTCATGTCATTGTTACATCAATGAGTCAGGAATGTTACTGGATCTGTATCATGTCATTGTTACATCCATGAGTCAGGAATGTTACTGGATCTGAGTCATGTCATTGTTACATCCATGAGTCAGGAATGTTACTGGATCTGAGTCATGTCATTTGTTCATCTATGAGTCAGGAATGTTACTGGATCTGAGTCATGTCATTGTTACATCCATGAGTCAGGAATGTTACTGGATCTGAGTCATGTCATTGTTACATCCATGAGTCAGGAATGTTACTGGATCTGAGTCATGTCATTGTTACATCCATGAGTCAGGAATGTTACTGGATCTGAGTCATGTCATTGTTACATCCATGAGTCAGGAATGTTACTGGATCTGAGTCATGTCATTGTTACATCCATGAGTCAGGAATGTTACTGGATCTGAGTCATGTCATTGTTACATCCATGAGTCAGGAATGTTACTGGATCTGAGTCATGTCATTGTTACATCCATGAGTCAGGAATGTTACTGGATCTGAGTCATGTCATTGTTACATCCATGAGTCAGGAATGTTACTCGTTGCAGAATGTGTTGCTGGTGATGAGTGTTGTGGCGGTGATTATCAACTGTGCTCTAGTGATAACATCAGGTCTGCTGGAGCGTGTGTGGCCGGGGCTCAGCTCCATTGCCTACTGTCTCATCGTGGTTAGCATCGAGGCAAGTACTTTGTTGTGATCATCATAAATCTTTTCATCATCGTCATACCCATAGTGAACAGTTCCTGTACAGAACGTCACTCTTTTTAAGGCATGTCTGAAAGTCTCTCCTGCTCTAGCTAATGCTCCAGCCCTATGTGCTTTCATAGCCAATGCATCTTTAGTGTTCTTTATCCACATTTGCAAATGTCAGCCTCCGCCTCATTTTCTGGAGACTATGCTCTCCATCTTTGTTCTCTGCAGGACCTTGTATTGCTTAACATGATTAAATTATTTCATCCTTTGGGACATTAGGCTGTTTGTGAGCCAGTTTTTTTCGATGTTCCGATCATTGTGATCATCATGGAGTTAAATATACAGTATTTGAGATTTCATCATCATCATTCTCCCACTGTTCTGTTTTGTGTGGCACATTGGGCTGTCGGTCCATTCTCCATTTCATCCAAGTGAACCAAACAATAAACATATAAGAAGTTGCTTGGTAAAGAAGTACTTAAAAACATTCACAGCACATCCTCACGATAATGATAGGCAGTCAACGCCAAATGTGTGTTAATGTAATAATGAGTAAAATAAATAATTAATATAGTAGTTACTTTGTTTTTACTTTGAATCATTAATGTGATTGTTGAAGTAAAGGGCAAAATGCCTTTCTGTTGGTTTTTTAAAAAAAACTTTTAAAACAAAGTTGTTGTTTTTTTTTTTCTTTACAAACAGTCACTTGTTTCTAATTATCTTTAGCCAGAACATTTGGATCATTTATTAGAAGCTTGTTGTACATCTACATGCCAAGGACCAAACCTCAAATTGGCCTAATTTTAAAGTTGGACGTATTCTGAGCTGGTGAAATTCTTGACTCCTGTAAACTGCCAAGTTTCATCTGTTAATTTCTGTTTAAATATTGTATTTAGTTGTTTGTGTTTCTCATCTCCCTCTCTTTCACCATTCACACCTTTCTCTAACCTGTTATATCTCTCTGACACCTCTTATGCCTATCTGCCATTCTCCTCCTACATTCGCTCAGTTACCTGTCTCATATATTTCTCTAAAATGCCTTTCTTGTCTCACTTACTCAGTTGACATCCCCCCAATCTACTCCCTGCCATGCCTTTCTCCCGTCCATCTCTCCCCCACTCTCGTCCTGCCACCTCTTTTTCTCTTTTCCTCACCTGTCTAGCATCCTCCTTTCTTACTCCACTAACACTACTGTCATCCCTCTCTCTCTCTGTCTCTTCCCCCATCCCCTGCACCCCGCCTGTCTCAATATCTCTGCCATGCCTTTCTCCCATCTACTTTTCTTACTTCCGCTGGTAGCACGCAGCAGAAATTAGTTTGGGTGCATTTCAGAAACATTTTTGTCATTTTTTAAATATTATGTTGAATGTTTAATTAGGAATCGACATCATAGCACTCTAGACACTCCCATAAGGGCTCCATCCCCATCTTCAGCAGCAAACAAAGAGTTCCAATTCCGATGGCACCAGTAACTGATTGTTTGTGTATCTGTCCCGCCTTTCCCTTGAATGTTGAGCATCGACCAGATTCCCTAGCAACTCCTCGCAGCCCCATTCTCCTCAGACCTATTTGCGCTTCCGCACTGTTCACTCGCTTCCAGAGGAGCCTCACAACATCTAGCTTGTCATACATCAGTCCACCACCAAGTGGTGCAGAACTGGCCAGTCAGAGGGGCCTCACAACATCTAGCTTGTCATACATCAGTTCACCACCAAGTGGTGCAGAACTGGCCAGTCTATCTGCCTGCTCATTTCCTAACACATTGGCATACCCTGGAGAAAATATCCAGTGGATGCTAACTAACGGGGACCTCTGAAGTGATGCTTGCCACTCTGCATGGAGCCTGCCTGTCTCCACCTTTCTCAACATGCTCTGTGAGTCAGTTACAATCACGGCATCTGTGTACAGCTGATTCTCAAGCCAGCAGAATGCAGCAGTAACTGCCTCAATCTCCATTCTTAAACTAGCGTTTGTGATATCATATGCCAGACCCCACAACCACTATCTTTTCTAGTTTTCCACCCTGAGTCATTTGTTTTCCCAGAATTGGTCCCCAGAACCCACACTATGATTCAAGGTTGCCTGTATTTTGTTATTTGTTACTTTTGCATTATTTTCAGCATCTGATGATTACCTGCAAATTTGCTCTGTACTGCTCAATCCCCGATATGCCGCCTGCAGTCGCCACAGAGATAGCTCGGCTTGAATACCAACGCAATGAGGCCATCAAGGTGTGTCAAACATAAACAATTTCATCATGGCGGCATGCCTGAAAGTCTCTCTAGCCAATTCTCCAGCCCTAACTGCTTTCATAGCTAATGCATCTTCAGTATCCTGTATCTACCTTCTCTGACTCGTATTCCAGACACACTGGCTCCTCCATCAATGTTCTCTCCAGGTCATTGTGACATTTAACATGAACAAAGTACCCCAGCTTTCATTGAAGGATGCTGTTTATGAGCTAATTCTCCTTGATGTTTCAGTCATGTAGGATATCATGTTTCTTTTTCTTGGACCATGGTATTCTAAGAATATTTCTATAGTATTTCAGCTTAGAAGCTCTGATTTGTTCCATGACTCACAACCATAAGTTGCCATGGGGGAACAAATATATGACCTCCAGATATTTACTGGAACCTACTTGCATGTGCTCTGCCATAGGTTCTCCGTGCAACAGTTTCATACTTTCTGGTATTTTGGTCAATATTTACTGTTGTTGTCTGCATCTTTCCTTCTTTCCAGACGGTAATGTTCCATTATGTTGAAGGGTGGCATGGGAACCACAGTCCAAGACAAGACCAGTTAAGGTCAAGGATGAAGTTCCTCCACTCCCTAGCACAAAGTCTGTCCAGTGTTAGTGAGACCATGTCATGTTATTGACAGGATCCAGTCAAGTCTAGCACCCTTAGCTTCACCTTGAAGTCTAGTGGATATTTGCTGCTAGCTGGATATCTGTACACACCAGCTGGCATTTGCTTTGAGATGTGCTCAGTATCACACCACCTGCTTTTACTTCTCTGAACATTTCCTGATACCGGTTTTAGACTGGGCCAAGCTGGAATCCTGTGTCAATTTGTTTTTAAATCTGTATTTTAACATTATAAATGTTTATCTATATATGTATATGTACTCACTTAGACGATGTTGATTTAGGCCTCTGCTAAGTTGTTGTTGTTGTTGTTATCAATCCAGCGGCACATGAGCTTTCGCCCTTTGGCCCAATGCCATGTTGTGGAATTTGCATGTTTTCACAAGCTGTTCTTTTCCTCCATACAAGGTGTTCCACTTGTCTGGTCTCGGAGGGAGTAGCATTCTTCTAGTCTCGCTGAGTTTTGGGCACTCACAGAGATGATGGTCAACAGTTTCGTAGGGGTATTTACATAGCTGGCACTCTAGAGAGTGTTGTGGCTGTATTTTGTTTAGGTGTCCATTGAGTGGAGTATGTTGCGTTCTAATTCTGAAAATGGTGGTCTAGTCCCTTCTTGTTAGATGGTTAATGCTGTCATTAGGATCAGGGCCAGCCATATGTCTATAAACCTCTCTTCCAGTGTCTCCCATGGCCCATCTGTTCAGCCAAGTCTCTTTGTTTATAGCTCTTATAAGTGTTTTTGCTGTCTGTAGGGTTGTCGCTGTAGGTGGTTGTTCTTGTTTTGCTCCTTTCTTTGCCAATCTGTCAGCTCTGTCATTACCTGGTGTGCCGGAGTGGCCTGGAATCCACTGCATCACTATTCTGATGTTGTATGAGGTAATAAGCTGATCAGCATCCAGAATTATCTTGGCTATGTCAGTTCTGCAGCGTTCACTGCCCTCCAGAGCTTGAAGGGCAGACATTGAATCGGTGAAGATCACAATATTTTGGGCCTTTGAAAGATAAACATCCATTACAGTCTTTAGGTGGTATACTGCTGTTTCCAGTGCAATTATTTCAGCTTCATAATTTGAACAGAATTCCCCGCATGCATCAAACATCTCTTCAAAGATCCTTCAGGGTAACCTATGTAGATTCCGTAACCTGCTTTAATGGTAGCTTTAAATGCACATCCATCAGTATTAAACATGTATCTATTCTTTGGGGTAAGAATCAATGGTCTTTAGTGATGAGTTCGTAAGAGCGATTTGGTCGGACTGTTTGGTTTCCTCGCATACCAATTTAATTCGGACTTCTGGAGTTTTAAAGCGAGCATGTGGTGGTAGGTTTCTTGCAACATTCTGAATGCCTTGACGTCTTTCTGGGAGGTGGTATCTGTCCTGAATTTCATTAACACAGTGTAAAACCGATTTGTGCTTTATTCTTTGTTTGTATTCCCAGTTTTCTACAAGATGTCTATTAGGATGGTTACGATTCTTTCTAACGCTTCTTTCATAAATTTCTAAAGTGGCTTTTTCTCTCCGCAACCCGAGGGGTTCCAAATTTGTATGGATTTCACATGCAGCAGTTGGTATAGACTGCATAGCTCCGCAGATTAATCGGAGGGCATTATTTTGTACTCTGTCAAGAGTTTCTAGGTTAGTTTTGAAGCAGGTTGTAAGCAGTGAGTTGTTGTACTCTATCACAGAGTGAACATATCCTAGATATAAGCCCCTCAGAGTTTCCTTGTCTGATCCCCATGATGTACCTGCAAGTCTCTTTAATAACTGTATCGCCTCAATGCCTTATTCCTGATGTTTTCAATATGATTCTTGAGACTGAGCTGCCGGTCAAGTGTGACTCCAAGGTATGTAGGATGCTCTTCTTTCATCACTTGGTGTTTGTCTAACCTCAGATTAATATTCTTCCTTGCTAATTGATGGCTTTTGGTAAAGACAGTGTAGACTGTCTTTGCACAGTTAACCTTGAGTTTCCATCTTTGGCAGTACTCTGGCCTCTACTAAGATGTAAAGTTGTGTGCAGGACATGAATGATACATGTATAGAGGTAGATTTATGGGAACAAAGTAGCATGGACCGTGCTGCATGGAAGAAGAAATCAAGAAAGCGATGGGAATAAAGGAAAAAATGATTTCAGAAAGGTGGAGAGCCGAGTGTCTGAGAAAAAGCGCAGTAAATACATGTGATGGCAACATTGGTCCTGAAATTCCATGCTCTGATTATGGTACACTTTTCTTAATCCAAGTGGGTCTTGCTAGTAACACTTGCCACTGCCATTCCTACACCTTCCTGTAGCACAGTATAACACTTTAAGGTGACAGCAGAATACATACGTATAGCTTGTGTATATACATTTTTTTCCAAATCCTTTTGTTTCCTTTATTGCCACTGATGTGCTCCAGAAGTAGGATAAATTAGTCTTCTACTTCTCTGCATCTGAAACAAGCATCCACACATTAGTGAACAGATATCAGATCCGCTGGATCAGTCACCTGGCCCTCATCCTAGACCATCGGCTTCCAAAAAGAAAATACTGTGGTGAACTGCATCATGGAAAAAGATCCCCAGGTGGAGAGGAAAGATACTACAAGGACACTCATAAAACTGCTCTGAAGCCTTTTAGCATGAGCCCAGAGACAAGTCTGATCTGGAGGGAGTATATTCCTCAAAGGTGGTGCCTCAGCTTGCAGGAAAATTGAGGCAGGTTAGAAAAAAACTCGTGTTAACTCCTTCTTTAATGTCTCTTTTATCTGTTGTCCGCACTGCCCTAGAATCTTCAGTATTTGAATTAGGCTCATCGTCCATCTTTGTACTCACAATCCTTGATGTTTTTCCTTAATGGACGTTGAGCAGTCTCCTTCACTTCAGCACTTTTGATGGATGAACGAACGAGCAACAGTCTTTTCCTCTCTATATCTGTAAACATCACAGAATCTGTAGGTTTTTTCCTTTCAGCTTGCACTTCCAGAAAATTAGAATCTTCCTCTTACCTTTAAAAATAATTTTGTGACCCCGCATGAGATATCCAGAATAGTGTTTGTTTGTAGAGTCAAAAGGCTTGTGTAATTATGATGAAACAAACCGTTCATTTTATGATGGGTAGAAGAGGAATATTTGAATGTAAGGCTAAAGTTCATCATTAAAAATAGTTTATCCTCATTATTTTAACGTTTTTTTTCCCTTTAAATTTTTTTACTCAGAAATAATGTGTCTGACTTCTTTCTAATTCATGTGTTTTGTTTCAAATCGTCTAGCAACTGGTGTCCCAGATGACTCCCAACCCTTCTGGAGGAAACACATACTTAAATTTTCCTGGCAGTCCCATCGTGCGCAGGAGGAAATTAGAGAACACACTGTCGGAGCTGAGCATGAAAGAGTCAGCTCCAAACAACTCCACTCCAAGCAGTGGCAGTGAAATGCCCCACTTTCCAACAGTGATCACATCCAGCAGTGCTGCAATGAGGCCTTCTGATATCTGCTTGGAGACAAGACAAGCAAAGCCAGCAGTTCCTCCACGTTGTGTTTTACAGAAATCAGAGCATGTTCGGCCCCACTTATCATCTGCTCACACTGATGAGGCAGACAATGTTGCAGCAACTGCAGACTCTACTCTTAGCAGCCGTGATGTCAAAAATCCTCTTCCGTTGCCAAACTCTTCTGCTACAGTTGCAACATTAACTTCCCTCAACATGGCATCATGGCCAGGTGAAGTCAAGGAAGGTGATACGATGCTTCGAAAGGGTATTCAACATAGATCTGATCCTGAAGCATGGAGGAGAAGATCTGAACCCGTTGCCTCAGCAGTCACTGAGGCTGTCAGTCTCTATCGAGACAAGCCTGTAGATCCTGGGCTAAAGAAGAAAAGTATTTATGAAAACAAAGAGGATTTAAGAGACAGCTTGAAAGAGGAGTTTAAGAAGAGTAGAGATAGGTTATACCTTCGGCAAGAAATCATCAGAAGCAGAGATCGACTGAATATTTTGGGGAAAAGAGGTGATCTTCACCCACAGGGTAAGGATGAACAAATTGTGCGCTCTTCATCCACTCCTAGGATTTCAGCTACACTTGCAATGCTTCCTCCACCAGCTCCAAACACATCAACAGCAGCAGCAGCAGCAGCAGCAGCATCAGCTACAATAACAGCTAAATATTCGGCATCCCCTCGCTTCATTAGAGGACTTATTGATAGTTCCAAAGCCTTGTCCAGAAAGTCCAGGTCCTTGTCGAGTGCTGATGTTAGTGACATCAGACAAGCATTTAAAGACAGGTTTTCCTGGAGAGGTGAGCCATCGCTTGCTAGATCTGGTCAAAAGAAACTTTTGGTTGGACTTAAAAAGGAGGCCAAACAAAGTGTTGATTCTAGGGAAGGTGAAAGAAGCACAATCCTGAAAACTGATAAGGAAATTAGGCAGACTGGGGACGTGACAGAAGAAGATCATGAACAAATACTGCAACAGACAGACACTTCTCTGAGCTCTGTAAATAACTTGAATTCTGGCTCAAGCTGCCTAAAAGATGTAGATCTTTCTCAGTCAGAGAGTCAACCGGATGCCAGCACAAATCTGATAAAGTCTGCGAATGAGCTTAAAACTAGCAGTGTGTACCGAGCTGTGCGGGAGAGTGCCAGCAAGCCTCTCTTACTTCCACAGAATCTTGACCTCAAGAAAACAACATAATGAAACTTCTATTGAATCTTGACCTTATAAAAATACACAGTATACTGGAACTTCCGCAAAGTCTTGACCTTGAGAAGACAGTATAATTGCCTTCCAAATAATTTTCACTTTAAGAAAACAACATGTTAGAACTTGCGGTAAAATACAGAATGCTTTAAAATGATGTTTTCAGATTCATTTTTTTTCTTTATCCCGTTTACTTCCAATTTGTCCTACTTCTTTAATATTCCACTAGATAAATTTGATTTTCCTGGTCCTTAGATGTGGTGTTGGCCTGTTTTTTACATGTAGATTTATGCGTCAGTTTTTCTTTCCATATTCTGTCTGTGCAATGTATTCTACAAGATACAGTTCTTTGAGAGACTGTGGTCATAAAGTTGCTACAACTTGGATATTTTGTATTTTGTTTCTGTCCATTAATCCACTGCATTCATATTGTTTCTTTTAATATGCCAGCCTGCATATTTCGTCAGGACAGACAAATGTTTGTATATGTGGTAATAAATATTGTCTTGTAATATATGCATGCTGCGCTGTCGTACGGTTTGTTTCTATTAACACTGAGGTTGAGCAAAAGAGATTTTGAAAAATGGTAGAGGATTGACTTTGTTGTGTTAAGGTTTGATCTGTACGGTTTAACTTCTGTCCACAGGGGCTGGGTGTTAGCTAACCAAGAGCAAGCTTCATCTTCTTCATGTTCACCGTCTGTAAATGTAAAAGTTCTGATTGTTCTCCTACCTCTGAACTTCAGACTTCTTCCAGATTCTGAGTGTTGCCTGCACATCCATTTTACAGAACTGACTTATATATAAGCAGACTGTTGGTTCCTTGCCTCTCAGGCAGATGCACTCCGACTTCCGAGGACATCTCTAATTAGTTGACTCTTATGACATGCTTGTTGGGGAGGCAGTGTGTCTGTTCTTGTTTTTCCCACAATGGAGCCCCTGAACCCACAGGGGGACTAAGAGCAAGCACAAACAACAGAATTTGTAGCGCCAGCAATGACCCGAAGACATCCCCGAACAAATTGCACTCCTGAACCAATCAGAAAATACATTAGTGATCTTCAGAGTCTAAGGCAGATGACTTGAGCACTTCACACAAATGTTCCCTTCTTGTAGTTTTTGTACATGATCCGCCTGTTGCTAAGGGGGATGGGGGGGGCACTTCACACAAATGTTCCTTCTTGTAGTTTTTGTACATGATCCGCCTGTTGCTTGAGGGGTGGGGATGGGTGTGGGGGGGGGGGGGGGGGGGGGGCTTCGCAGTGGGGCAATTAGACGCCCGCCAGTTGCTTGAGGGTTGGGGATGGGGATGGAGGGGCTTCGCAGTGGGGCAGTTTAGACGCCCACCTGTTGCTTTAGGGGTTGGGGATGGGGGGGGGGGGGGGGGGGGGGGGCTTCGCAGTGGGGCAGTTAGACGCCCGCCTGTTGCTTGAGGGGTGGGGATGGGGGGGGGGGGGGGGGGGCTTCGCAGTGGGGCAATTAGACGCCCGCCTGTTGCTTGAGGGGTGGTGATGGGGGGGGGGGGCTTCGCAGTGGGGCAGTTAGACGCCCACCTGTTGCTTGCTTGAGGGGATGGGGGGGGGGGGGGCTTCGCAGTGGGGCAGTTAGACACCCGCCTGTTGCTTGAGGGGTGGGGATGGGGGGGGGGCTGCGGTGGGGCAATTAGACGCCCACCTGTTGCTTGAGGGGTGGGGATGGGGGGGGGGGCTTCGCAGTGGGGCAGTTAGACGCCCGCCTGTTGCTTGAGGGGTGGGGATGGAGGGGGGGGGCTTCGCAGTGGGGCAGTTAGAACGCCTGCCTGTTGCTTGAGGGGTGGGGATGGGGGGGGGGGGCTTCGCAGTGGGGCAGTTTAGACGCCCGCCTGTTTTTCTTTAGGGGTGGGGGATGGGGGGGGGGGGCTTCGCAGTGGGGCAGTTTTAGACGCCCGCCTGTTTCTTTAGGGGTGGGGATGGGGGGGGGGGGCTTCGCAGTGGGGCAGTTAGACGCCTGCCTGTTTCTTTAGGGGTGGGGATGGGGGGGCCGCGGTGGGGCAGTTAGACGCCCACCTGTTGCTTGAGGGGTGGGGATGGGGGGGGGGGGCCGCGGTGGGGCAATTAGACGCCCACCTGTGGGTTGGAAGGTCGTGGATTCAGGTGTTGACAGTACCCGACTTTTTTCAAAAATGACCTTGGCTCCCAGCCTTGAATGGGTACCAGGTGGAGTCCTAGGAAGTAAAGATGGTCAGCATGATGCTGACCACATCACCCAACAAGTGGTGATTAGAGGTCTAGCCCCATATGCCCAGTACACTTGAAGGCATGGAACAGGTCCTTTGTTACGCAGGGATTACGATTGAGAGAGAGACAGCACATATAGGAATGTTTTGAGTCTTGTGACTTCAGCAATTAAATGACAAGACTATCAATCCAGAAAAAAAAATTGTCCATCATGTATAGCAGCTGTTTCAACACAAAGCATGCAGATCTGTGGTCGAAGCTTGTGTGTAAATAGAGGCCCAAACCATTTTATTCTCAGAAACTAACTCAGCAAGCATACCCGGTTGTCTGTTATAGGAAATTAGATGTGTCAATACATACTGCCGCTACTGTCTGTGACATCTGTGTGGTGTAGGCAAGGGGGTCTTTGAGTCTGAGGATTTATGGTTGCATTGTTGGCGCTGTCACCACCAAACTGTGCAGGTTAAATTTTATTTTTGCCCCTGAAAGAAAAATTCTGCAATCTTAACTGTTCTGCCAGCCGCTCCTGATGTATAAATGTATACGCTGACTGAAAATGTGGACCTGGCGAGTACACTTGACCTGGCAGTTAATCAGGGCAATGTCATTCTTTTGTCCTCATTGGTTCACAGTAGCCTTGATATTTTATTTTTACCTAAAGCTTTCCTCATCATCTTCTCATAGGTCTGGTCAGTTCCACTGCACTCTGGTTATGTTGTGTTCATTGTTGCTGGATCTTTCACACAGTTCAGAGACCTGTGTATATTTAGAATAGTCTAAGACAGTGTTTTTCCTAAACTTTTCTTGGTTGCGGCCCCTTTTTTCAATTAAAATATTTCCACGGTACCCTAACCTAAGTAAAAGTATGACTATTTGTGTCTTAGTTAAATTAATAATAAAGCTTTTACAATATTTCATGGCGCCCCTGTGAAGAGGTTGCTGCGCCACTGCAATTTAAGAGATCGACTTTGGATAATTTTTGCTCCTCTGCGGCAGACTGCGATTCTTTGTCCCATTTTTAGAGGAATCACTGGTCTAAGGACTTGGATATTTTGACCCAGATGTGTTCACATCTGATGCAGATATTTTTCCCCCCTTATTCCCCAGTAGAGCCCTAGTCAGATTAGACTGAAAATTTTTGTCATTAATTTTAATATACAAAATAATCAACCCAAAAAAAATTTCTGGGGATTTTTGACCGAGTCTATACAAAATGTGTTCATTTTCATTTATGACCTTCAGACGGTATACTTGTTTAATTACATCATTTCTGCCATTTTATTGGCAACTTATTTGAGCATATGTTTATAAGATGTCACTGCGAAGTTGCTTGATGTATCATCACCTACTAATAAATTATAGTCTATTATTACATACGCCTAGAGGCGTTCCCTTTACTTTTCATATCTTTTTAATTTTTTTTTCATAGTTAATGTCCCGATAACAGCTTTAAGACCAAACTATGAATCTTCAAGTTCTAATGTTATTTCATTTTCAACATATGCCAGCAAAAGTTGCAGAACTACCAAAGATGTGGAACAAAAGTTAAATGCGTTTGAAATTAAATATCTGAAAAAATCATGAACATAAAATGGAATGAATTTTTTTTTAAAGTCGGGAGATAAGAGAAATGTCTAGGCAAATACCTGCATCGACTGCAATAAGATAAAGAAGATGGTGATATTTTGAGCACATTCTGAGACGAAATAAGCACAGAATTACAAAACAAGCAATAAAATGGGAAACAAACGGTCTGAGAAAAAGAGGACGTCCAAGGGAAACAATAAGGAGATCATTATTACAAGAAGCTAAAAATGTGGGGCTGAACTCCATGTCAGAAATCGAGAGAGTTGCCTGCAATAGTGTGGAGTGGAGAAAATCGAAAAGGAGCCTTATGTGACATCCAAGGGCACACAAATGATGATGATGAGTGGGCACATGTACATACTTCTCAGCTCAGAACTAAATACTAAGACTGTTTCATGGAATACAAGGCACATCCTTGGAGAAGCGAGTGCAGAATCATTAAACAGGCATATAAATGGCAAGTGAACAGAGGAGAAAAGTATACCCTGAAGAAACCACAAGATGAACATTGATGAGCGAAACCAAAGATGCCAGACTAGATTCTATCCATGATATTAAAACATCGCACAGGACTTAACAGTGGAAGAATATACTGTAAGCCCTGTGTGACATATTTGACACAACAACAGGATAATGATGAGACTACATAGTTTTAAAGATTAATGAAGGCGTATGTTATTAAAGAATATTGAAATGACATGACTAGTTAACCTCAAGAACTAGACCAGTCTTGTTTGTTTATGCTGAAGCTGTAAACTCAATAGCACACCTACATCGGATAGGTTTTGTTGACTTTGCCGCCTGCAGTTTTGATGCATCAAAGCAAACTCCAGAGCATGTTTCACTAGATTTTCTGTATCTTTCCAGTCAGAGGGAGGAAATGTGGCCCACAGGCACGACCCTGTAGGAAAAATTATTGGGCACAGATGACCGCAGATGTATCCTTCTGTTTGCGACCCATAGTTTGATAGATTCATAGCAGCCATTAATCGCAAAAGAAAAATGTTTTTGCTGACAACTGTTGTACACTTAATTTGTACATTCTTTTGTATACTTTATATTCAACCAAGTATTTAGGCCTAGGGTGCCTATTCTAGTATTCCGCTGGATATCTCCTTGATGGATGTGCTACAGTGAAGTCCTGCATTCTATAACTGGCACACTTGGCACCGACACAGCATCATGTAATAGAGTCGCTACCTTTACAAGCCAACAATAACGCTTGTGACAGGCCACATAAACTTTAATGGCATTAAAGTTACACATCACAAGATGATGATGATTATTCAATAAAAACGTACGATAATAACTGCTTCATTATCTACTCTGAGAATATAAAAGAATTACAATCTTTTCTCAGATGGACTCCTGCCATTATAATCAAATAAATGTCCTGCTGTCATAAACTGTCTCCCGTGTAAGTACGGCTTTAATCAAACTTCACAAAGAAGGAACGTCTGCTTCGAACAAGGGAATATATCTGACTGCCGAATCCTTTGTGTTCTGCAGGAGCCTTTGTGTTAATCGCCCAGCATTCAATTAGCTGGTATCCCAGGTAACAGACCCGACCGGTGGCCGCTGTGTGAACCTTTCACCTGCGCTGTGACCACTAGAAGAAACTAGAAGAAACTTTAACTCTTGGACTATAAGATTACAACAACAACCTAAAATTTCCAAATGTCCATTATATAGTAAGGATGACAACAGAGCTAGAGAAAGACCAAGACAGACATGATGGGATGACTATGTCAGTTCAACTCCTGTATCATAATTTCAGTGTTCCAACTTTTGCAGATATGTAATATTTTATCTAACAAACCTTGCTCTTCAGCAGTGTCACTTTAAGATGTCCTGCTGTCATATAATGTCACCTAAGATGTCCTGCTGTCATATAATGTCACCTAAGATGTCCTGCTGTCATATAATGTCACCTAAGATGTCCTGCTGTCATATAATGTCACCTAAGATGTCCTGCTGTCATATAATGTCACCTAAGATGTCCTGCTGTCATATAATGTCACCTAAGAAGTCCTGCTGTCATATAATGTCACCTAAGATGTCCTGCTGTCATATAATGTCACCTAAGATGTCCTGCTGTCATATAATGTCACCTAAGAAGTCCTGCTGTCATATAATGTCACCTAAGATGTCCTGCTGTCATATAATGTCACCTAAGATGTCCTGCTGTCATATAATGTCACCTAAGATGTCCTGCTGTCATATAATGTCACCTAAGATGTCCTGCTGTCATATAATGTCACCTAAGAAGTCCAACTTTTCACAAGTGACATTGTAAATTGTCCTGTTCAATAGTGTCATTTATTTCTGTATTCTATGAAGCAACTGTGGTGGTGAAGGGGTTAGAGCAAACATCACTCTTAGTTCTTTTCCCTCTGGTGACATGATCACATTTTCTTTTCTGACCGCTATTCTTCTAGTCATCATTCCAGTCTGTACAGTGGCAGATAATATTAGGGCAGGAAAAATCAACAAGGAAATCAACTGGTCACCTCACATAATATTGCTTCGAGCATAAAGTACTAGCCTACCATCACACATTGCAGTAGTATTTGAGCGTGTAGGCATAGAGAATACAGCCAGGCAGGAGACATTTGTTTGTTTCACCATGATATGACAATGTTTTGAGCTTTATCAAAGACAGCCTGCTTGTGCACACTAGATACATACATATGTTTGCCAGTCTCTTTTGACAGATCACCTTAATTTGTACTCAGGACATTTTATGGATTTAGAGCTCATTCAAGGATCTTAATGTGTAACAACTACAATCAACATATACAAATATTCTCTTGTGGGTTGGGTTACACATTTGAAACAAACAGTTTTGCCAGGGTATTGGCATGTTTAACCTTCTGTTTAGAAAATCCAGCTGCTGGGGAAATGTTGACTTTGCGCATGAGACCTTCTCATTCGAACACTTGGTCAGAAAGGATCTGATCCTGTACTGTCGGACTTGAGGGATACATGATTCCTGATCTGAAGGCTGGATTTGAACTCAACAACTTGAAAGTTAGAGATGGAAGAGACATACTTCATCGCTCTGCTTCCTACAAGTGGAGCAGTACTTCAAAGCCACTCCACTATCTAGAGGTGGTAGCCATACCTCTCTAATCACCACCCTTCCCCCCTTTTTTCCTCCCAGCCCCACCCTCTATACGAACACTCAGTGTATATTTTACACCCCAGAAGACGACAGCCTATCTCTTGTTGATATTATAATTAACTGTACCCATACATAACCGAAACATGTTTTCTCATAAATCAAAGCATCAGCTTGTTATTTGTTTAAACATCCATGATCTCATTATAATGCTGTAAATGTATATGAATATGTCTGTCACTGAGACTTGATCACATTTATAGAAACAGTATTTCTCTCTTTTTATTTGCACTGTTTACTGCTTTATTCGGACTCACTTTCCACAGCTCACAGTGTGGCACCATGTGTTCGGCTCAGTAGTTGGGCTATGGAACTATATACTTTCTGTCCACATATGGGGAAAATGCAAACCACAGCCAGAAGCAAATAATTTGCCAAGAATGAAATGGCTGGCCTGCCTGTCTGCTGTATTGAACCAGAAAAGCTTTTCAGAAGAGTCGGTGATGGGCATTTTGTGTGGTTTTGTTTGGCACAGGAATGGAGCAATGATGGGGTGACCCATTTCCTGTGACGTTGAAACTGTGACTGACTAACATGTTGTTTTTAGCAGAAAAATGAAATGTGTCCACTCACAAAATATTGTATGTTCAGTAACCTTTGAAACATGATGTACAAATTCATTATGATGTCACCTGTTCACTTGAATAGATTACGTGTACGGACAGTGAATACTGTTGGACAAGTCCATGAGTGCCCAGAATACTCAGTTTTGGTGTGTATCAACTAATCACACCAGCTAGATGTTGATTTATCGGATTTCTCGTGTTGTTTATAAAGCTTTCTTCTTCTTCTTCTTCCATTTCTTGTTTTTCTTATTCTCCTCCTGTGATCTAACCCTGTCACCCTGAGAAACCACAAAACCTATCCTTCTGGTTGGGACCAGTTACCCTTATATGTCATTTTTCTGACTTTTCTACAGTGACATGTTTATGAGATGCTTAGTTAATGTTAATGGCTGAGTTCATGCTTGTGCAAACATTTAGATGGTAAGAGTTTGAAATATATTAGCTGAAAGTAATATTTAGGGGTGTTTCCCTGTCAATTAAATAGCTTTTTTAAAGGCGAGTTCATGGCAAATTTTCCAATAAGCCTCAGAGATAGAGGTCATGGTGTTAGGACATGAGTTACTCAGTACATATTGCTTTTTAGGCCCCAGGTAATATATTTCAGTAAATGCTTTCATTCTTTTCATGTTTATTGATTACTTCCATTATAAATCTGTGTATGTATATTCCACCCTCTGATTCCCCCCCCCCCCCCCCCCCCCCCCATACAAATAATGTATTAGTGACCTTTGTAACTTTTTTAAAAGGATTATTTCAAAAATTTCCACTAGGTCCTGTCTCATTTTTAAGTGTTTTCATGGCAACAAGGTTAAAAGGGTGGTTGGCTCAGTGTATTGTGGATTAGAGTCAGGCTGTGATAACTGGGCCTCTTAACCCTTTAATCAGATTTAAGAAAATATGATCATATGGTGATACCTAAAAGACTCCAGTGTGTTACGATCATGTCTATACGTGTAAGAGAAATCCCCATTTTATACTATGCCATCTTCATGTGTAACATATATTGGTACAACTTCAGTTTGCTGTTTCTGTCTCCATATGTTATCAGTATCTCCAGAAGTCCAGTTTGATAATGAACTGTCTTGTGTGTTTTCAGTATTGGCAAAAGTCTCGTTGTGGGGAAAACTAGAATAGACCCATGGTCTCTCCAACATGCATGTTGTAGGAGTCGACTAAACGGGGGCATCCTTTAAAGTCAGAGTACATCTGCCTGAGTACCAAGAACCAACAGTCTGCATATAAATAAGCCAGATTTGTGATATGGATGTGCACGCAACACTCAGGTTCTGGAACAAGACTTAAAGTCCGGAGGGGGACAAACTCCCAGCATTTTTTGCAGGAGTTTACAGCCAGTGAACACGAAGAAGAAAAAAGAATATATAATTTGTATCATTAAGAATAGGAACAGTTTTATCAGAAAAAAGAATATATAATTTGTATCATTAAGAATAGGAACAGTTTTATCAGAAAAAAGAATATATAATTTGTATCATTAAGAATAGGAACAGTTTTATCAGAAAAAAGAATATATAATTTTGTATCATTAAGAATAGGAACAGTTTTTATCAGAAAAAGAATATATAATTCGTATCATTAAGAATAGGAACAGTTTTATCAGAAAAAAGAATATATAATTCGTATCATTAAGAATAGGAACAGTTTTATCAGAAAAAAGAATATATAATTCGTATCATTAAGAATAGGAACAGTTTTATCAGAAAAAAGAATATATAATTCGTATCATTAAGAATAGGAACAGTTTTATCAGAAAAAAGAATATATAATTCGTATCATTAAGAATAGGAACAGTTTTATCAGAAAAAAAGAATATATAATTCGTATCATTAAGAATAGGAACAGTTTTATCAGAAAAAAGAATATATAATTCGTATCATTAAGAATAGGAACAGTTTTATCAGAAAAAAAAATATAAAATATACAAATTACAGTAAAACCTTGCTAACACTTCAGAAGAACACTCTGTAACACAAACACAATTTGGAACTCAGCAGATTTTTGTAATACTAACTGGATTTTTCAGTCCCTTTGAATTTATGTTAAAAAGCTTTTACTATAGATCTATGAGTAGAGGCCGGCCGAAAAGTTAATAATGCTGGACTATTATTTGGGAGACCCAGGTTCGAATCCTTGGTAAGGTGGTGGATTGTTCTCTGTTGGAGGGGAAAATGAAAACCTGACTTGCGCAGTCTGTGGTGACTGCACTAGAGATAAGGCCCTAAATCCTCAGGTTCACGACCCCCTGTTCCACACTGCCCCACAAAGTGATATATGTAGGTAGTAATGATAGTTTTTGACAGTTTTGTTGCTGTGTTGACAGTATTAGGTCCATGGTACTATTGGAACACACTTTACATTAAAACAGTATTCGATGCTTAGATATTATTTTAATTGTTTTGATTTTTTATTGTTCATATTAATTTCTCTTCACAGATACACATATACTGTTGTTTTCCCCAATGTGCTGTATTTCCCCAGGTATAAAACACACTTATTTTCCAAATGTATAGGGTTATAGACAGTGTGCATCTTATACTGTGGTAGTAGATTTTTACCAGATAATTTCTCAGAAAATATCTCTACAGGGCCTCATTTGTAAATGTTGGTCCAGGAGCAACATAAAATTGGGGGAAAAATATAATAGTATAACAGTATAATAGTTTTTGTCTTCATGCTCATTGTTTTGCACTTGATACGTTTGAAATTCTGTGTCCAATAATATTCAGCCACTGGATGTCCAGCATTAGCAAACCCTTCACAGTTGCCATGGGAGATGAATGGAACCAACAGATGAAGTCTTTTGGGCACAATTTGATCAGTGAATAAAACTTGAATTCAAAAACTCTATTTAGTCATATTTTTTTTCAAAATTTTTGGTATCAAAATCAAGGTGCATCTTATAATGGATCGTCTTGTATCTGAGGAAATAAAGTAGTGTTTTTTGTTTTTTTTTTTTTTGGTATCCTTCTCCTTTCCAGTTAGTCATGTGAGAAAACAGTCATTTGAATTGTGAAATTGACTTCCCATTTTATCATGCATCCCAATAGCTCAATGTTGAGAATTTTACCAGAAGTTTAAAATGGACTATCTATATACAACTCCACGTATACTTGATATATAGCTATAAGTTTACAAAATATATACTTATACTCAAGCCCCTTTTTTTTGGGTACAAAAAGGTGTCAGTGCTCACCACAAAGTGTCTTTTAAAAAAGGTGCCGGTACTCACCACAGAGTGTCTAAACAAATGTGCCAGTACTCACCACAATGTGACTATTTCAATAGAACTGACAAAAATGATGCCTATAAAAAAGGTGCCAGTATTGTCTATGATTGTGTACTACCAGAAGAAAGCCCTACTAATACTACAGCTTACTTGTCCTTGGTACATAAGTATATGCATGACACACAGTCAAATCTTTATATTATGTTTATAAGTACTGGCGTCAACTTATTCTTGAATCCACATTTATGTGTCTTTTTTGCTTGCTGTAAAGCCACATTTGTGTTTATTTACTATCCTTGGTGCAAGCCTGTTCCTCATTTCTTCTGCAAGTTTATGTATATATTACCACTGCCCACCTACCCTGGGTACTAGACTACAATCTTCCAGTTTGTGGTTACCCCAGCCAACTCATCTCAGGTACAAGTCTACATTCTTCCAGTTTGTTTATACCTCAGGCCACTGTTTTCTGGTACTGCCATATTCGTCGGTGTATAAGATGTGCTGTTATAAAAGATGCATCTCAACAATTGAAAGAAAAGCTCAAAACATGCCATGCTTGCACCAAATTTTTCAGGACACAAGTCTCTAATTCCAGCCACTTTGCCATTTGTCCACGTTGTTCTCGCTTTCTTTTGCTCATTTTGCACAAAACATACTGCTGAGACTGCCAAAGCCTTAGGTTTATTTCATTGATGAAGGTCTAAAATGTCATTTTGCTGATCTATTGCTGTGTTCTTCACAAAGCTCTATAGTTTATTCCGTCAATGAAGCTCTAAAATGTCATTCTGCTGATCTATTGCTGTGTTCTTCAGTATATTTTATCACCTGGAGTTAAAAGCTCATGGTGTAGGAAAGTCACTTACTATCTTTTTCTATATTGTGGGCAACTGTAAAAAAAAAAAAAAAGTACATGTGGGTCTACCTTGGTCGTACGAGACACATCCTAATTGTAAGGTGTTAGGAGAATACAATAAGTTCATCTTATACACCAACAGATATGGTAATTCACATTTTTCAAGTTTATGTATTTAGACTGCAGCCCACTTATCCCTGATACCAGTCCACATTCTTCAGGTTTGAGCATGGACAATCCAGACCATTTATTTATGGTCCACAGTCTTCAGGTTTGAGTATTTATAATCCAAACCATTTATTCATAGTCCATGGTCTTTATGTTAGAGCATGTATAATCCAACCCATTTCTTCCTGGTCCACATTCTTCAGGTTTGAGCATGGACAATCCAGACCATTTATTTATGGTCCACAGTCTTCAGGTTTGTGCATGTATAATCCAGACCATTTATTTATGGTCCACAGTCTTCAGGTTTGTGCATGTATAATCCAGACCATTTATTTATGGTCCACAGTCTTCAGGTTTGAGTATTTATAATCCAAACCATTTATTCACATGGTCTTTATGTTAGAGCATGTATAATCCAACCCATTTCTTCCTGGTCCACAGTCTTCTTATTTCTGGTTCAAGTCCACATTCTTCAGGCTTGTGAATTTATTTATTTGCTCTTAGTTTATCTGGCCTAATTTTTTTCTGAAGCCTCTTATACAAAAAGAAATCAGTAGATTTAAGAGACAACACTGCATATAAAAGCAGGAGAAAGACGAAGAAGACACTATAAACAGAAATCTTTCCACAGATGTTTTTAACCTTTACAGCCAACAAACAGACTTTTTTTTTTTAAAGGGCCACAAATTGGGCACACAGGCCAGCCTTACATTCAGCCCTTACAGTGCCTGACAAGCTAGATATGTCGAGGCCCTTGGGTACAAGTGAACAGTGTGGATGCACACATGGATCATCCTGATCTCAAGAGACTGGTGCGGTGGGGATTGATCGGGGGACTTGGCTGACACTCTACACTCAGACTGCTGCTGGTACCATTGGAATTGGAACTCAGCGCTAGCTGCTGAACATGGGGACAGAGCTGCTTTTTGAGAATGTTCAGAGTGCTGTGATGTCAGTTCTTAACATAAGTCAGTATCAGCTTCAACAGTCTTACGTTGATAGTTGTCATGATTCACATTTGCTTGTTCAATTTTCTTTGCAGTATGTTCAGTAATTATTGTTTTTTATTTCCGTGTGTGTTCATTTTTTTTTTTTTTTTTTATTCTGTTAACTTCCTCACTAGAATCTCAGCATTGTTTTTTTTTTTCCCCCAACTTATTTTACAATTATTGATAAATAAATTGGAAACATTATATCTAAGCCAGTATTTGTTAAATTTTGTTTATTATATTCACTCAGAGATCACTGATGTACTTTGAAGTATTTTCTGCTTAACAGTTTTTATAATTTTTGTGACCATTCGTCAGTATTTAAAGAAAACATCCACTCCCCCTTAAACATTTTGTAAGTGGAGTTAATCAAGGGTTCCCTAAATTGGGTGTGTTGGGCTTAAAAGGGCAAATATCAAAGCATAATTATAAACTGCACCACAGTGTGCTAACTACATATTATAAACTGCACCACAGTGTGCTAACTACATGTTTAATGAATTCAGAAGATAATGATAAGAAATGACCCGTCTACCACAGTCTCATTGCATGCAAAGTTTGCAGTCCTTGGCAGGCTTTATCACAACAGAGGCACACTTGAAAGTGTCACAAAGTGCCATAAAATTAGTGTGTTTAACCGTTTTAAGTTTGTAACAAGTTGTAAAAACATAACTTATGTGGTTAGGTCATTCACATTGGTACTGTAAAATTTGTTTTTTGCCTAACTAAAATTATATGTGATGAATATAACAAAGAAAACATCTGTTTCAATACAGCTGGACTGTCTAAATATTATTTATGTATCAAACATTAACGCTGATAGAAAATAGGAGCCTATGCAAAATGATCCTATTCCCAGGATAAGTAACTCCTGAGAAATTATTGAAAATACAACGCACGAATCTCTAAACACACCATAGCATCTGTTTTGTCATTACGTTTGTTCTGATGTACTGATGAAGGTTACCCCACTTAACATCCAATCTTTCATTTATAATTTTGCCAACCCAGTCCTGCTAGCTGGATACCATTTTTAAAATACACATTGTGGACTTATCAGAAAGAAGCGCCAACTGTGGTAAAAACCTGAAACTAAGATAAATGAATGTATGCAGCCGCTAAACAATCTGTTTCTGCTTTTGTATTTCTCATAAAATTTTGTTCTTCAGTAATCCTTCTTGCAGAACTTTGCACCAAAAAGTTGTGCCTTGATATTTTTTTCTGTGGGAGAAGTCTTCATAGGAGGTTGGCTATTGAATACTGCTGATGTCAGTGGAGTGTTCCCATTGAAGACCTTACCAGCCTTGGCTTAAAACCTCACATCTAGTGTGTGTGTGTGTGTGGGATATGTTCTCTATAAGACTGTCACTAGCCTTGGCTCAGAACCTCACATCTGTTGGGTGTCGGAGTATGAGTGTCGCCAGCCTTGGCTCAGAACCTCACATCTAGTGTGTGTGTGTGGGATATGTTCTCTTTAAGACTGTCGCCAGCATTGGCTCAGAACCTCACATCTGTTGTGTGTCGGAGTATGAGTGTCGCCAGCCTTGGCTCAGAACCTCACATCTGTTGTGTGTCGGAGTATGTTCTCTATATGAGTGTCACTAGCCTTGGCTCAGAACCTCACATCTAGTGTGTGTGTGTGGGAGTATGTTCTCTATAAGACTGTCACTAGCCTTGGCTCAGAACCTCACATCTGTTGTGTGTCGGAGTATGTTCTCTATTTGAGTGTCACTAGCCTTTGCTCAGAACCTCACATCTAGTGTGTGTGTGTGGGATATGTTCTCTATAAGACTGTCACTAGCCTTGGCTCAGAACCTCACATCTGTTGTGTGTCGGAGTATGTTCTCTATTTGAGTGTCACTAGCCTTTGCTCAGAACCTCACATCTAGTGTGTGTGTGTGGGATATGTTCTCTATAAGACTGTCCTGAGCCTTGGCTCAGAACCTCACATCTGTTGTGTGTCGGAGTATGTTCTCTATATGAGTGTCACTAGCCTTGGCTCAGAACCTCACATCTAGCGTGTGTGTGTGGGATATGTTCTCTATAAGACTGTCACTAGCCTTGGCTCAGAACCTCACATCTGTTGTGTGTCGGAGTATGTTCTCTATAAGACTGTCGCCAGCCTTGGCTCAGAATCTCACATCCAGTATGTGTGGGAGTATGTTCTCTATAAGACTGTCGCCAGCCTTGGCTCAGAATCTCACATCCAGTATGTGTGGGAGTATGTTCTCTATAAGACTGTCACTAGCCTTGGCTCAGAACCTCACATCTAGTATGTGTGGGAGTATGTTCTCTATAAGACTGTCGCCAGCCTTGGCTCAGAACCTCACATCCAGTATGTGTGGGAGTATGTTCTCTATAAGACTGTCGCCAGCCTTGGCTCAGAACCTCACATCTATTATGTGTGGGAGTATGTTCTCTATAAGACTGTCACCAGCCTTGGCTCAGAACCTCACATCTAGTATGTGTGGGAGTATGTTCTCTATAAGACTGTCACTAGCCTTGGCTCAGAACCTCACATCTAGTATGTGTGAGAGTATGTTCTCTATAAGACTGTCACTAGCCTTGGCTCAGAACCTCACATCTAGTATGTGTGGGAGTATGTTCTCTATAAGACTGTCACCAGCCTTGGCTCAGAACCTCACATCTAGTATGTGTGGGAGTATGTTCTCTATAAGACTGTCACTAGCCTTGGCTCAGAACCTCACATCTAGTGTGTGTGTGGGAGTATGTTCTCTATAAGAGTGTCGCAAGCCTTGGCTCAGAACCTCACATCTAGTATGTGTGAGAGTATGTTCTCTATAAGACTGTCACTAGCCTTGGCTCAGAACCTCACATCTAGTATGCGTGTGGGAGTATGTTCTCTATAAGACTGTTGCCAGCCTTGGCTCAGAACCTCACATCTAGTATGTGTGGGAGTATGTTCTCTATAAGACTGTCGCCAGCCTTGGCTCAGAATCTCACATCTAGTGTGTGTGGGAGTATGTTCTCTATAAGACTGTCACTAGCCTTGGCTCAGAACCTCACATCTAGTGTGTGTGTGGGAGTATGTTCTCTATAAGACTGTCGCCAGCCTTGGCTCAGAACCTCACATCTAGTATGTGTGGGAGTATGTTCTCTATATGACTGTCACTAGCCTTGGCTCAGAACCTCACATCCAGTATTTGTGGGAGTATGTTCTCTATAAGACTGTCACTAGCTTTAGCTCAGAACCTCACATCTAGTGTGTGTGTGGGAGTGTGTTCTCTTTAGCACTGTCACTAGCCTTGGCTCTGAACCTCACATCTAGTGTGTGTGGGAGTATATTCTCTAAAGGACTGTCACAAGCCTTGGCTCAAAACCTCACATCTAGTGTGTGTGGAAGTATGTTGTCTAAAGGTCTGTCAGTAGCTTTGGCACAGAACCACAGATCCAGTGTGTGTGAGAATATATTTTGTTAAGGACTGCCGCTGGACGGCTCAGCCTCTCATATCCAGACAGTGGTGGTTTTTCCAAAATCCTTAAAATAGCCTTTAGATGTTTGTTGGAGAAAGGTTGAAGAGCAATCTCGTAATTGTGTGAAACAGATTACAACTGTTAGCAAACAATTTCCTCTAAAAAAATGTCTGATAACAGATCAAGATTAATTAGTTCATGTCATAAATAGTTGAACAAGATTGAGGGGAAGGGGGGAAACACATAATCTGTGCAATTTGAAGTTTTCTGTCATGATGTTAACTTTTAAAAATACAGATTGTTCTCTCTCTTTTTCTATCCCTCTCCCTCCTTTCTGTATCTTTCTTTCTGCCTCTCTCTTGCTCTCTCTTTCTCTTTCTCTCTCCCACTCTCTCTCCCCCTGTCTCTCCCCCCTGTCTCTCACTCATACATACAAACATTCACAAGCTATACTTCCTGGTGTTTGTTTCATTGTTTTCATGTTTCAACTTTTATAATGTGTTGTTATGACTACTGTACGCCCCTTTTGGGCTCTTTAACCTGTTCTGTTTTATCAATTCTCATGCATGTTAAAGTGACAAGATTTTTTTGATTCTTTTCTTCCCTTTTGTTGCTTCGCTGCTTTTCTTAATAAATCTACAATCTCGTGTTTACTGTATTGTTATTTTATAATGAGTGTTTATATTATTTGTTGCACTGAGATTGGTCAGCATCGGTATGTCACATAAGTTGGCAGGCAGCAAAAACTATTACTATTTTGTTTTATGTGAATGTGGGGGGAGGTTGTTTGCTTCAGTTGATTTTATTGATTTTTATTAAGGCTGACTGCTGAACTATCATGATTTGGTTACTTGTGTTTTCTGCATTCGCCCTTACAGGAGCAGTTGCCATGTGGCATTGTAAATGACATCTAGGCATTAATATCTGTGCCTTTTGGCCCAATACATTCAGTTTCAGAGAATCCTAATGAGTCCCCTTTTTCCACATGCTGGTTAGGGGTCAAGGGTCTGTTCCATTGTCTGCCCAAAATGGGGACCTTGAACCCACACAGGGCATTTGATTATATATTAACTCTTTATGTTACAAAAAGTCATAAAAGTAGTCCGGAGGAGGTACTCATGACAACACACACACACATACATGTGTATATAACATATAATTGCTCCTGTTTTCTTTCTTTCCATGACTCACATCTGTATGTTGCTACAGGGAAGATGCATGCTATGAAAATTTTTAAAAAGGGGCTTTTGAGCTGAAATGCTATAGAAAGATTCTCTGAATACCATGGACAAGGAAGAATTGTAAAAGATCTGAACATCAAGGAAGATTGGCTAATAAACAGCATCTTGTCTTAGAAGCTGAAATATTTTGGTAATACCAAGCGCCATGGAAGACTTGAAAAAATTATAGCAAAAGGCATGGGACCAGGAAGGAGGGGCAGGGGCCGACCAACACAGTGATGGGTGTACAGGATATGATTCCTTGAATATGAAAGTACAATATGTGGAAAAGCTGTTGCGAGTTTCTTTCAGACAGATCGTGATGAGAGCGACGTTCTGCGGAGGATCTGCGACATGATGATGATGATGATGATATATTGCCCTACCCTGTCTGGATATCATGTTATTTTGTAACCTTCTGGGGGCCCCAGTATAACATTATAGTTGAATGGCGTTTCAGGGATTTGTAACTAGAGGGTGGGGGTGGGAGGGAGGGGGATTCTCACCTGAATAGTGACACTTTGCATCACCAGATATTAATCGCTCAGTGTGCCGTTCAAGAGGGGTTTAACTTCACCCATAATGAATGGATTGGTAAACATTAAAGAAGAACTGCCGAGCGAGTGACCAGAGTGTTGGGCTTTCATATGGGAGGCCTGGGTTTAAATCCTTGGTAAGGCGAAGGAAGTTTCGTCTATCGAGGCAAAAATAAACATCTTAACCTGAAAATATTGTAGCAGCTGCTCTGGCTCCTACCATAAATTCTCAGCTCCAAAGAAGCTATATATAACTAGGCCACCTGTATTTGCTTTCACCTGCTTTGGTGTCACCTGCAGTCATGGGTGCGTGAGGTCTATCACAAATTCCATTTTGCAGTATGAGTTTTGAATTGAAATCAGTGCTTTCTGAGACCACATATTTTTGAATAGCTTTGACTGTCAGCATAGCAACGATTATGTCGACAATTCTGTTTGAAAGTTCAACATTAAATTGAGAAAATATTTGTGGTTATGTAATGAGAAAAAGGGGAGTCGCCGTGGTGTGGCGGCTAGCGGCTCGTCTGCAGATCGACCACATTACCCACCACGTTCTGATTGGTCTATAAAATATCTGTCTAGCCTTATACGTCTGAGTGATTATATTTTCCTTAGCTCACTTACTGGCGCAGAGGACTACAGAAAAGAAATGAAAAAACCCATTGCCTTCGCAATCTCAAGTTTCGAATTCGGGCGCCTGCAACAGT